>OZ057398.1:128449259-128606759 GCA_964056695.1 Melieria picta
TGCAAGTGGCGACTGCAGAAGCTGTGGAGACGAGGATGCAGTGGAATCAATCACTACCGGGACGACGGCTCCGGACCCTTGGAGCCAGGCTCTTCGATGGGCTGACGGAAATAGCTGATGCACGGATTACCGATCTACACAATTTTCTCGCCAAGACCAAATGGTTCCCAAAAGATCCCGTTTGGATATACAGGGATCCCAACAGATAGGGAAGGACATCGGTATTTTTAAGAATGAAAAGATTCACAATGGACCCAATGGAGTCTCCGGGGGAAGTGCACTCCGCACTCTTCTCTTCTTTAACCTAACCTAATCTAAATAGGCAGCCGCCGTGGCTCAGTTGGTTAGTGCGTTGGACCGCGAGTCGAAGGCAGCCACTCCAGGTTCAAATACTGCCTGTAATAACACCTAAAAAAAATAACGGGAAAACTCGTTTTCTCTTTCGGTGGCTGTCCTCTCAGCTGGAAGTGGCAAACCTCTGAGAGTAAAAATTGCTTATGAAAAAGCTCCCAACCTGCCGTTCGGAACCGGCATAAAACTGTAGGTCCCTTCCACCCGCGTACAATTCACACGTACAACACGGGTGGTTGCGGGAAGCTAGGCCTTAGTCTCGCGTAAGCGGGCTGTCGTGCCAGTCAATTATTATTAAAATTAAATTATTAATTATTAATCTAAATAGGTAAAATACAAATTATTTCAAGCTTACAGATTGTTGAAACTGTTGAAACTGTCATGTAAAAGATAGATTACAAAATGGTCATAGCTCAGTGGAAGCTCATGGCTCAGTGGTCATAGCTCAGTGATAATAGGTCTGCGGATGATTGGTTTCGAATCAATACACAGCTAACACAGAAAGATTTTTGGTAAGTTAACGAAGACCCAGTTTTTCAAAGCTGATGTATTTTACTAACATATTTCAAATCACT
Organism: Melieria picta; assembly: GCA_964056695.1. NCBI lineage: Eukaryota > Metazoa > Arthropoda > Insecta > Diptera > Ulidiidae > Melieria > Melieria picta. Next base: position 128,450,186 of record OZ057398.1, read on the forward strand.
TTCCCTTCTAGTATATAGAGAAGCTAGAGTCGAACTGTTTTGAAGAGATAAACTTTTCAAAAGTCACTGTTCAAACACTATTCCTCCAAAGAATATTCTCGGTTTTTCGGTGAAATATCGAAAAGCCTCTTTTAGGTCGCTAGTCGTTTTAGTTTAGAAGCTATAGTTAGATAAACGAGTTTGAAAAAGTCGACTTTTTCCAAGACACTCTTCAGCGACCATTCTTGGCTTTCCTGTGCAATATGGTAAGATTTTCAACCCATTTAAGGAGGGTTTACGAGTTCTGTAAAATATTGTAAAAAAGTCATGTTTGACGATGTCATTTGGTGCAAGAGTTACAGTCTTTAATTTCTATGCGACCAAAAAGAAGTTTAGTATGGTTTCTACTTTTGAACCTTTAATATAACCGCAACTGAAAATACCATTGTAAATTCTAAAACTAGAAATAATATTGCAACTTGGAAGTATTTTAAAATTTTGCGATAAGTGCCTTGATGGCCGGCCACACTTTGAACGTATGAGTAGTGATCGTTGGAATGAATGCGTTCACTGAATACATTTTCTATGATATAGCTTTCGTAACATCCTTTTTGGTGCGTGATGAATAATCTGTATTTTTAATTTAATTCTCATCAAACTCGGAGACTGCTATATTAGAAAAGAGATGAATTCGATGAATTTCATCATATTATGGAAGACTTATATGATGAGTCCATGCTGTTTTATGGTCATGTACGCATGAGGAAATAAACTTTTGAATACATTCTTCAAACCTATCCAGAATAACTGTAGCGACTTTGAGCCATGTCCTTCGCTGAAGGTCATCCAAATGATGAATTGAATCTGCATTACTTGAAAGTGGAACTCCACGACTAGATTAGACTAGACTAGACTAGACTAGACTAGACTAGACTAGACTAGACTAGACTAGACTAGACTAGACTAGACTAGACTAGACTAGACTAGACTAGACTAGACTAGACTAGACTAGACTAGACTAGACTAGACTAGACTAGACTAGACTAGACTAGACTAGACTAGACTAGACTAGACTAGACTAGACTAGACTAGACTAGACTAGACTAGACTAGACTATGTTATACTAGACTAGACTAGACTAGACTAGACTAGACTAGACTAGACTAGACTAGACTAGACTAGACTAGACTAGACTAGACTCGACTAGACTCGACTAGACTCGACTAGACTAGACTAGACTAGACTAGACTAGACTAGACTAGACTAGACTAGACTAGACTAGACTAGACTAGACTAGACTAGACTAGACTAGACTAGACTAGACTAGACTAGACTAGACTAGACTAGACTAGACTAGACTAGACTAGACTAGACTAGACTAGACTAGACTAGACTAGACTAGACTAGACTAGACTAGACTAGACTAGACTAGACTAGACTAGACTAGACTAGACTAGACTAGACTAGACTAGACTAGACTAGACTAGACTAGACTAGACTAGACTAGACTAGACTAGACTAGACTAGACTAAACTAGACTAGACTAGACTAGCCTAGATTAGACTTTGACTAGTCACACATTCTGCGCACTTCCACAGTACTTGGAAGGTTGCGATTGTTTATGTCTGTACGTAAGTGTTAGCTCGAGTCTAACTTTTACGAAAACATGTCCAAACTTCGACCGGCCTTAAAGCCTTAGAGTGTTAAAGTCAACAAAATAAGTGATTACATTTGTATTATAGTTGTTGCAACTATTTTGCATGTGTCAGATTGAAAACGTGCACACCGTTCAGTGAATGCAATAAGCTCTGTGCGAAGCGTCCTTGCCACATCGCCAGTCGCCCCACTCACATAAAACACATTTAATAAGAATTAATATTAATGATGATTGCAATAAATAAATGTAAGTCACGTATGCGAGACGTTCATGAAGATAAAAGACATGTTGGATGCACATGCATACACACTGTTACCTATACATACACACACATATATACATACATAATGTTGTATGACACGTTCTGTAGAACGAAAGAATTTGACTTTGTAACCCACTCCAACAACACACCACCGCTAATCGATATTGCATTGCACAAGAAACTTTTAATGCACTCACCCACCTATACAGACACACACACACACACACACTTTCTTTTTGCACATGCAATTACTTCTTTTGAGTAAATGAATGAATGCACATAAATTTCATTTTCGAGCCAACTAGGGCCATATTTGTTTTTAATAATGCTAAAAAAATAAATTAAATTAAAATCGATTAGAATGAAAACAAAAGCAGATTAAATGTTCAGCCATCAACTAGTCAGAGCAACGAATTATTGTTTTATATTTTTTACAAAAAGTAAGTAATTCGCAGCATTAAAAATTCAACTATTTATTTTCAGTCAGTCAACTGTGTATTTTTTATTTTCAATTAATTATTAATTATTAAATTTTCACTATGAACACACAGTGCTTGAATGCCCTACAGTCATTAAAGTTTTCTGCGGCAGACATCTCTAATTCGCACATACACAGCTACGCACACATGCTCGTCCTCTGCCCCGCGCTCTGTGATGCGCCAACGCGGTGCAGCCGGCGTTCGTTTCTGCGCGTTCATATCCGCAGCCAGCATCACATAATAAACACACTAATAAGGATAAACGAGCGCAAAATCACGCAAATGCAATGGAAGCTCATACACACACACACACACACACAGCTATACAGACAATCTGCGAACGTGTGCAGAAACGGGCAACCGGCAGAACGGCGCAAGGGATTGCACTAAATTCTTGGCATGCTGGCATTTAACACCGAACGTGTATCAAAATGAAATATTTCACTTCAATATGTCCAATAACCGGGCGAAATGGCGAAAGCGCGCCAAAAGCAAAATGGCGTAACGGAAAAGCGGAAAAAGCGTGCGCACATAAAACGTGAGTTTTCATAAATTGTCTGATTTTATTGCGATTTGCGCGATGTGGCGCGTGGCGGGCGGTTCATTGGTTCATTGGGAAACAAAGCGAAGCGAATTATGCTTATTCGAAGATTGATAAGACGGACACGTAGACGGAGTAATGGAGTAAGGTTAATGTTGATGCCATCAACATATCACACGAAATTCCCTGCTACGTTTTCACTATGCAACAACAGCAACAATTGTACGCTGTCATCATTAAAGATTTTCTCACTTGACCCAGCGACATTGAAATGTTTTATTGTGCTCAAATAAATGAAGCAGCATTTTCACATCGGATTGGCGAGTGATTTGTATTCTAATGAGCAGCGTTTGAGGGGTTCTTAAAAATAAATGCAAATAAAGGAATTTTTATAAATTAAATTTTTATAAATTTTCATAATTAAATAAATATTGAATGCAAATTTTGGAAATTAACAGAATTATAGAGATACGCAGTCGGTGCCATGCAGAGCAGCAAAATTTTAGAGGCGTTTTTCTCGAAACAACGACCACAATATTTCAAGATCTATTAAATGGATTGGCTAGAAATTTGGTATAAATAACCAGCGGCGGTTTTGTACACAAATACCCATTGAAACCATATTTGTTTGCCAAAATTTTTCCAACTTACAATTATTTGGGAGGAGTTTGATCCACCAAAGTCTCTCCTTGCGTGCGGCACTGTTACCAGCGCTCATGTCCCTATTTATAATTTAATTACTCTTCATCATTTTTTGAAGTGAAACTTCTTTACGCACGCTTGACTTGGGGAGTAAGCTGGCGAACGCGTGACGTAAGCGTTACGAAAAGTGTGATCGGGCGAGGCGAACGGTAGTTGAGTGGGGGATATAAGTAAGAGACAGCAGTGCGCGAGTTAAGTTCCGAAGAACTTAATCAAATTAAAAAAAAGATTTATTTTCACTCTGAGCTTAACCGCTCAGCTCGGTGGACAATTATATTCTATTCTTAAATTTGATTTTTACTTAAAACGAAAGTACAAAAGTGCTTACGTACTAATTTACAATAATGCTTACTAACTAAAAAGTTTCGTGAGAACCGTAGTTGCGTAAGTAACGGGTTCGGGTTTCTAAAGTTGGCTGGATTTTTACTTAAACGAAAAGACAAAGGTGCTTACGTACTAATTTACAATAATGCTTACTAACTAAAACGTTCTGTGAGAACCGTAGTTGCGTAAGTAGCGGGTTCGGGTTTCTGAAGTTGGCTGGAAACGCTGCGTCAGTAGTTATCAGTGGTGGCGTTGGGTGCCAACGTAATTCGCGCGCACATTTTCTTTCTCTCTTCCTCTCATAGGCAAATACGTTCCGTATATCTAAGCACACTGGAGGCCTATTGTCTGTATCACAGTGTAGGAGCAAGAGAGAGCAGTGCGCGGTTACTTTCAATTGCCAAAGTCTCAGAAAACACGTGTCGGACTTGAGCGATCCCGCAATTGATTCAAGCAATATTCTGTTTTTATCAGAAACCTGGTCAAATGACGATGAAAATATTGACATCCCGAATTTTGATTATATTGCGAAATTTAAGCGTAAAAATGTTAGATCAGCAGGAGTGGCAATTTATCAGAAATCAAATGATACCTCGAATATAGTAACTTCGAACATGGACATTCTATTACGACATATTCGTGAAGTCGATATTGGTCAATCATCAATTGGTGATATATGTGCTGCTCAATGTGTTTTGGACGATGGAACAAACATCATAATGGTAGTTGTTTACATTTCGCCCAATAACACAGTTAATAATATCATAAAGTTTATATACAAAAGACTTATGATTTACGGTCGAGTAGGTTCTGAAGAATTAGGAGAAAACTATCATATGTTGCCACTAATTTTAGCAGGAGATTTCAATATTAATTTCGCGTCCGAAGATGGACAACTCTTGGTAAACTTTCTACGAGATAAATTAGAACTACAAATGAATAATAACCGTAATGAGCCAACTACAAGACATGGAACAACAATCGATGCAGTTTTTTCTAGATATCTGTCTAATTTTAATTCGAAAATATATGTATCTTATTTCTCATACCATAAGCCTATTGTCTCGGTTTTACAATCAACCACAGTAATTACTGATGTATCCAATAATGAAAATAATGAATAAAAATAAAAGATCTATGCAAAAATATTAATTTACCAATGAAAACATAAAATAAATTTAAATATTTGTAGAAAATTAATATATGTACCATATATGTACATACATGTATATATTGTACATATATATATACATACAGATGGAGCGAAAGAAGTTTCACTTCAGTCGTGTCATAAGCACACTCGTTTTTTTTTATCTATTTAACATAATTTCCTTTAATTTCTATACATTTCCTAAGTCGGTAAATTAACTTTCTAAAACAGTTCTAAGATCGGGGTTTTTTTTGGTTGAAAATTTCGAGATTAACTCATTATTTTTCGAAAACTTATGGTAAGTAGGTTTAATTAAATAATTATTTAAACATTTATAAACGTAATTGATAGATTTCAAAAAGCTGCAATTTTTGTTACTTTCAATATTTTTTACAATTCTACTTCCGGTGAGTGACACACTAATCAAAAGAAATTTCGTTTTATTTGCTTCAAATCAATAGAACACTTTCAATTGTAAGAACTTCTGTGACACTTTTCTCATGTGTGTGTAACATAAACTTATACCAACATGAATCTTTTATTAAAATTATCTTTTGTTAATGTTTTACAACTTAGCAGAAAACATTTAGTTTTCCCTTTCTTCTTATTCACTTTGCTTGGAAAAGCATTGTGTTGGTCACATTAATCGACTAAAGTTCTACCAGGGTGCGTGATTTACGTATCACTGACAGCAATGGCGCACACTGCATTCCATTTATGTAGTTATTTATTTATTTATTTAATTCGGTCCATGAACAAGAGTTATTACAGACTATAACAATATATCAAAGTGTTCTTACATACCAAAGCGCTATAAACTAAGGTTAATTAAGGTTAGTAAAATATTAATTAATTAAGGACGAGGTTGAGTGACTCAAAGAACACAGATTTAGGCAGCGCAAAATGACACACGCGATGACACAAAAAGTTAATTGAGCTCTAACAAGGCTCTGGAAAAATGAGCATTCATAGTTCGTCCTCACAAAGGCAACATAAAATGGCACAGGGTTCCGGAGGAATTTCACCGCCGAATTAAAGGAGATCCTGCCCAGAAAAGCAGCACAATTAACAGTACCATGAACAGCATCAAAAACGAAGGAAAGTGATAGGATACTTCCAGTGGCGCACACAGGATCTCATTTTGGGGCAGGTTTGCGTACAACTTTTGAGCCGAATACCGTGCGAAATGTACCAGAATTTTTTGTGTTTGGGGATTTTGAACCGCCCAAAACCTCCCTGTGTGCGCCACTGGATACTTACTCTGCTTTGAAGAGGCTTAAAATTAATGAGCTTAAGGCGCGGATAGGATACTCGAAACGAAGGGAGCGCAGGGCGAATCGAAGAAAAACTTTCTGGAGGCGTTTAATGCGATTAATGTAATACACATGCTAAGGCCTCCAAGCGAAGGACGCATATTCAAGCTTTAAACAGACAAAAGAGGTGCATACTTAGCAACTTGAGCGTACACAGGGCAAGGGTTCCACATATAACTTTCGAGCTCAATTCCAGTTGAAATCATATTTATCGCCTACAATGGTTTTAAAAGACAAATATTTGGGACCCCTCTAACGTGCGCTACTGGCTAGCAGTCTATAATATGTAGTATGTGTCGTATGTGAAAATTTATTACTGGGTTCTGTAGGGTGTCCTGTGTCCATTCGTTGCTGTTAGGTGGGAGGTGTTGTTGGAACAATGCAAAGATGGGTGTCTTTGATGAGCTGATTTTGTGGTGTTGTTGTTGTTATTGTTGTTGTTGCGTTAGCAGGACTACTGAATATGAAAATCTGCTGCGAGCTGTTTATCAAAACTGATTGGAGTGGGAAGGATAGAAGCTCGTTCAAAGGTTAAGTATTTGACTGGGTAATGCTGAAGGGATGGAAGACCATTAAGCCACGTGTCCACCATAGAGTTTTTTGCGTAGTGCTAGAGAAAACTCTCGTGTAGAGTAGACATGATTTAGTGTTGTATGGGGTTTCTTAATAATGAGTTCTCGATGCTGAAGAACCTTTCATTTTTTGCGGTTTGGTGAAAAGTACAAAAATTCTGGAGCTAGAGTGGCGTTAAAGGGCATCGCATCAAGGTCAAAGTTCACAAAAAAGCTGGCGAATTCGACAAATTGCTCTACAGCTGCTCAAAGGTTGCTCTTAGAGGGTTAAAATCTATGACTGATCCCCACTAGTTTCTTTTACTGAATATTTCTTTCAAACATATTTATACTTTATCTCCAACCCTTAATGGGCTCCCATACAGAACTATCATTTTTATAAAATAGATTCCAACTGCTCTCAGGTTGGCCCCAAATGTGTCAAATGTAAGACCGATACTCATTTATTTTCCCTTAGGAATGTTTCTTCCAAACATACCTACCAGCTATCTCCAAGTCTTAAGGGGGCTACCATACAAAACTGGCCATTTTCTATGGAAATGGCTCCGAACTGGTAAATGTAGAAAGTAAGCGAGAAACATCGTATCTCGGAAACTACTGAACCGATTTGAGTGATTTATTAAGCAATCGGCACCATATTTGAGTGAAAAAAATACAAAATTAATTAAAGTTCAGAAATCCACCACCAGAGGGCATCTCCCATACAATCTGTGTTGTGTGGTTGTCAACTTCTGGGTTTCAACGAAGCAATAATCAAAATGTCTTGTCGAAATCCCTTAACCTTCCCATTTTGAATATAACTGTAATTTTAGATGAGTGTTAGGTTAGATTAGGTTCAGAGGGCGTTTACGAAAAATCCGTAATTTTATTCTGATGCCTCATTGAACATTGTGAGTGTCGTCTATGACTGCCAGGAGGAGGCACATCGCTCTAATTGGGGTTCCTGTAAAAAGTACTGTCTTTGTTAAACCATTTGCTTTCCCGGATAAAATTTAGAGGCCCGTAATTTTACTTCCGTTAGCGTTACACGCTCTACACTAGGCTGGAGTGAAAATGGCAAAAAAAATATATAAAAATATATTTTTTTGGAATATCAATTAGCTAGATATCTCAAAATGTGCCAATACATCAATATAAAGCTGTGTAAAAATTAAAAAGAAATAAAACAATTTTTTGATCTCCCATCGCAACTTTTAATTTCACAGTATTACGCGATATTAAAGGTAGTCATCTTAAAATTCAGTTGAGAATCAAATACCTTTTTAATTACAGTATTTAATGATGTCAAAGTTATAAAACCATGGTTACAGGGTGAAGTGGCAAAAATCACGTTTCGATTCAAACGCCGGCATTTGCTGCCGAGAAGCAATGCGTGCACGGATGAACCCATCTCGCGATTTTTGTCCACAAACCGCTATCGCCGCCTCGGTCACCAACTTTACGTGTCTTTCAACTGCTTGTGTGTGACAGGGGAACTTTGGAAAGATGACAGTTGGAGTCACCTCTGTCGTGATGAGATCCGTGAGCTCAGCGTCTGTCATGGCTTTGATGACGGGAGGTTCCGAAATAGGGCAGACTGCCCAGTCAATCATGTCGAAGTATTCCACGGCGTCGAAGTTGAGTTTTGCGGGAACCTTGAACCTCCGTATTTGTCCACTGGAGACTGCTGCAGCTCTGGCCTTCATCACTCGTCGTAAGCCCAGTTCACGTATATGTGGTCGATGGTCCGTCATCATGGCCAGGAGCAGATTCTCCGGGTGAGCAAAGTACGCGTTACGGTGAATAACGGGGTCAACGATTCCCTTGAGTTTAGGGCTGAGGTAACGTGACTTGACGAGCATCTGGTGAATGTGCCTAGCTCCCTCTTTGCATGATGGCTGGCATTTTATGCTAAACCACATCGGAGCATATACGCGAATGATAAACGTTACCAACGTTTTCAGATTCTTGGACGGTTTCTTGTCGCTGACATACAATCGGAGGATTCGATTGGCCGTCGTTAGCCATCGTTAATGATTCAGGCACCCAGGGTTCCGCACTGCCAGATCGAGGCTACATTCACCTTTGCTGATGCTATTGCACATTTCCAGTAGATACCGCTGATCTGTGCTCAACTCATTTGGGTTCACATTGGAGAGTTGCTCGGTCAGTTTAACTGGCTCAAATGAGGAGACAGGCTGTTCGCTACACGTCATTAGCCGCTTTCCGATAGATCCCGAGAATCCGTGTGGGCCTGTAGTCCCGCCATCGAGTGACTGGAATAGATTGCGCAAGGGCAGCTCATTGGCATGGAGAAGACATATCAGCCACTGCAGCGGTCTCTCAAGTGTTTCTTCCAGTCGCCGGATAACGCCCGATTTTTGTCCCGTGTTTACATTTGTGCCGTCACACCCGACAACTTTAATATTTTCTGTCTTCGCGTTTCGCTCTTTGAAACTTGCGACTAATGACTCAGCTATGTCTTTGCTGCAGCCTGATGGCGGAGACGTATGGCTGAAGTACGAAGAACCCGGTTCTGCGATGATGGTTATGTGTTCTTCCGATATGGGTTTTCTGTGGTACTTGTTGTCGACGTCGAGAACTTGTGTCAAAGTTTTATCCTTGCGGCCATCAAAGAATAGTCCATCAATGCCCTTGTGAGTGTGCTCAAACTGGTCGTCTTCATTCTGCCTCAGTTCCTTTCGAATTTTACTCCGTTCTCGACGGATTTTGCTTCGGTCGATTACTTTGGATCGGTCGTTGGGTGATACGAGACCAAGATCATGCAGAACTGATGTTGCTAATACAGCAGCCGATCTGTCCGAAACTCCGGTCCGATCGCAAGCTATAGCGAGGGAAGGCAGAGAGATAGTCATTTTTTGAAGGAACGGACGTTCATTTGCCGGAATTTTGTTGTGTTTCGCACATTTGCAATTGGCCACCACATCGGAGCACTTGCATTTGCTGAGATCAAACAGAGTGTTAGCTTTGCCACGAAAGTCCGATAATCTCCGTTGGTAGTTTGGTTGATTCCTTTTTCCTTTGTTGACCTTTAGCATTGTGTTGTATTTGTCGTGGAACGATCTAAGTTTTTCTATCGCTTGTGCATGCGTTACTGTTGGAAGTGAGGCCCTTTGCCATATCTCTTCGACTTCATAGCACAGTTTGTGGGATATGTCAAAAAATGATGGGTATTTACCATTGTCCGTCTTCAGGTCTTGTCGAAGTTGAATATATTTTTTCATGAGATCGGTGTAGGTCGGCAGAGTATTGGTCGGTAGGTTTCGTGGAGCGCCAAATATCACGCACGAAACTTTGTCTCTTGTAACTGCCATCTCTTTAAAAAGATAAAGCAATAACTAGTAACCCTTTACTGCCCCACGTTTCTGCGCACAGGTACAAGTACTCACCTTTTTTTGTTTATTTTCAAAATGAAATCAGATGTTACGTCACAAGCTAATTTCTAATCGGTCACTTCACAAGGAAATCGTCAACATTCAACAATCATAAACAGAATTGAACTAGCGTGGTTTGCCACATTCCAACGAATAAAACGCGAATTGTAATTTGTAATATTTTATTCGCTCAAACGGGACTGTTACAATAAATTACTTTAAAACCGCAAACCTAAAGCAAAGGTTACTGAGATTTATTTTGAATCCCTAACTGAGTTGAAAATACGACTTTCACTTCTTTTGACAAAAGTGAAAAATGTATTAAAAACAGTTATTTCAATTAGGTGATGGGCGATCAAGGAGTTGTTAGAAACTAATATAATTTTGCAGGATTGGTACTATGGACATTTGGTACATTTCCAATATACTAGCTTCTAAAAATTTTTAAATCGATTTTTTCACTCCACCCTACTCTACACTCTACCGAAAAAACACTATAGTGAAGAAAAATATAAAATATAAAATCAAATAAAAATATTTTTCTTTTGACAGAAATAGTATTTTTTACTTAAATAATGAAAGGAAGTGAAAGAAAAAAGAAGAAAAGAAGAAGAGAAGAAGAAAGAGTTGTAAAAGCATGGAGGTACAAATTTAAATGTAAAATAGAAAAATATAAAATAGAAAATCAAATAAAAATATTCTTCTTTTGACAGAAATAGTATTTTTTACTTAAATAATGAAAGGAAGTGAAAGAAAAAAGAAGAAAAGAAGAAGAGAAGACGAAAGAGTTGTAAAAGCATGCAGGAAAAATGTTTTATTTATAAAGCTTAACCCTTTTACGGCCAGTAGAACGTTTGGATTCTAAAACTAAACTTTTAAACTTTTACTAAACACGAATTTTCGAAATTTACTTGAATACTCTTCATTATGGCACAAGTTTTGCGAACCCAGATTTTGTGGATAAATTTCATTAAAATTTGTTACTTTCAATGCGTTCGTAGCGTTTTGACCAAGTTTACATAATTTCCCGGCATTTGCCCACAGAACCTCACAAAATTTAGCGCAATAGCACAGAAACGCATCGAACGACATATTTACATACATTGAACCGAATTTGTACAGCCAAAATATACAAAATACGCCACTCATTGCACATACTGCACAATATTATTGAGCTCGGTTAGACAGGCGGTCACATAGATATTTGTGCGCCTCATGAAAATCCTGTCCAGCACTAATGCGATTATTAGTTTCCATGCCAGTGAGTGCAATAGCGGCAGCCGCATCAAATGTATGTACATCGATTGGTTTTCCAAATGAATAGCACTAAACAAGTGTGGTGATTAGACAGTCCAACACGCGCGGAAATCGTGGAAATACACTAAAGATATGCAAAAAAAAATCGAACATCAAACAATTTGGTTGAACACAACGACACTTATTGGCAGGTTTGTACTTGTATTTCTTTGGGAAATGAAAGGCAATGAAGTAGACTAATACAAGTTGGAAGTAGCTTACGTTCAGAGCTTCCATCTTCAGTTACAGCTAGTGTCCGACCGAAACCACTTTGTTGGGCCGAAACCGAAACCGAAACCGAATATTCGGTTTTTTTTTAATATTCGGCCGAAACCGAAACTTTCTAGTTGAAATAAAAATCACCATATCAAGCATTTTTTTCAACTAACGAATTTTACATTAAGTAAATAAAGAACAAACAAACAAACATAACATAAATAAATAAATACTTATTAAAAAAGAACAATTTATTCATTTTTTAAAAACGTAAACATGAAAAAATCACCCTTTCGTACCTTACTCGCTAATATTCAAAATTAAATAATTTAATATTATATGCTAAAAAAAGAAGTTTATTTACATTGGTGGCATCTAAATTATTCCTCCTTTCACTATATATCTGCTACACAATAAAATGTAAAAAATATTCTAGAAAGTTTCGGTTTCGGCTATTCGGCCATTTTTTGGCCGAAACTGAAACCGAAACCGAAACCACTTATTTGGGCCGAAACCGAATATTCGGTCGGACACTAGTTACAGCCAATCATACTTAAGAAAGATTCAACACTCATTGGTGAGGTGCTGAGTTCAATAATTATAATGAAAAGTGTGATTTATTTTATGCTCTGAAATGAAAAAGGCGAATGAACATTGAGCTTTATGAACTTTGCAACATGAACGTTGTTTAGCCAAACATTTAGTGGCAACTATTCAGGTTCAGTGACAACTATTCCTTAACTCTTTCGACCCCGAACTTTACCCTGTGTCTCGATATTACCTTTTGGAATTTAAATCATGAAACACTTGCGTACGCAGTGTGAACACGACATTTGAAGTCGCCACGCCTTTTTGTTAGAGTTCTAAAGATAGTTTACTTTCAAACAATTTTAGCTTAAAAAGGATTAAATAAATTGTGTATCAATATTTTGTAATTATATAAAAATTATTTAATATTTATGGAGAAATACAAAATTATCACTTTTTGATTTTATTTAACCATTATTAAAGAAACAGGGTTGTGATCAAACGCGCCCAATTCGTAGACTTCAATTAGAACACAAACTTTCCCTGATATCGTTGGAAATTATTGGAAATTATTTTAGGGATAATAGTAAAATTTTTGTAATTTGCTTTAAATTCACTTCTAAAAATATTAATTTGTTGGTGCCTACTTAAATTAAACTCATAAATCAATCGTAGCTTTTGCTATAAGATGACAAATAGGTGAAGTAGCTCTCAGCAACTTTGGGGTCGAGAAAGTTAACTGACTGTCCACGATACTTGTAGTTCAATTGGCTCCATAGATTTATTTTAATATTTCAGTGCATTGGCATTCACGCAAGAAAACTAACTAAAGATTGGCAACACAAGAATTGCTGCGCATCAAATTTGGTCAACCTTAAGTTGCCGTCGTTCTAGACAACTTGTCTCACTAAAAAACGACCAAATGTGAACTATGATTGGTGTTCTGTGGGTCACTGTGTAACTTAAAAAATTATAAAATAAGGTTTGTCTTCTCATGACTTCTATAAAAGTTGTACGGGCGACGAAAGGGAAGAAAAAGCACTTCCCGTGCTGTGCACTTGTCTTGCATTTTCTAGAAGAATTAAGAATCACTTGAAAGAAAAATTAGAAAATTAGAAAATTAGGTTTGTCTTCTCATGACTTCTATAAAAGTTGTATGGGCGACTAAAAGAAAGAAAAAACACTTCACCTTCTATGCACTTGTCCTGCATTGTCTAGAAGAATTAAGAATCTCATGGGCAACTTCTTCTTCGACAATCTAAGGGATCTTGTTTCGTAAGTAGCTCAAATTGGTTTAGTAAATGTGCGGACTTAAGCTCGATGGTTTATGGTATTAAAATGAGCCCTAATGGCTCCCACTTTAATGGTAGGTGGGACCTACCTACCTACTGCATCCCTTTCTAAAAGAAAATCTTTAATCCAAATAAATAAAATTACAATTAGGCTTAAAAGAATAGTTTTCCTTTTTTGTGAGGTTTTTAAGAAGCTTGGATTGGCTGGACATTCTAGTTGTATATGTAAGTTCCACCGTGGACGAAGCGGATAAATGTGAAAAGTGGGTTGCTTCGCTTTGTCTGGGGCCTTGTTACAATGAGATAATCATTGGCCGACACGAACGGACGAGACCGGAGAGCAGAAATAGGGAGAGCAGAAATAGGGAACATAGATAGATACAAAAGGAGAAGGAAAGTATAGGATTAGAGGTAGGATCGACAGATCACTTAACCATAGCACTCATTTGAACACTAATGTTAACAAATTTTGGTTAAATGGACAATCGGCATCTATAGTAAAAAGAGTGTTTGGTATGAAAGTTAAAGAACCAACAATGGAAGAACCATCACTACTTAACGTAACAAGTGGAAGAAAGCGAGAAGAGGACCTATGTAAGGATGAGGCTATAGGAGGGACGATAGCAGAGACACTTAAGGCGAAAGTCATAGGAGGTGGAACGAAAGCAGATACCCCTAAAAGGACCTTATAAAGGGCCGGTTGAAAGAATGGTCAAAGGAAGTAGTACGAAATGTCATAATGGAACGTAAACAATTACAACTACAAAGCTTTTTTTCATCAATCTGCTGCCATATTTCAATGATGTGGTTAACAAGTTTTTTTACTTATGTGCTGTGCTCGCATACGAAGAAGCAACATAGTCAAAAACTGATTCAGAATATTTTTATTTTAATACAAAAATACTCGGTCAGTGGCGCACACAGGATTTCATTTGGGGGGCGAGGTTTTGCGTAAACTTTTGAGCCCAATTGCATTTGAAACCATATTTTGCACAAGCAATTTTTGTACTTGGGTGTCTGAACCACCAACGCCCCCCACCTGTGTACGTCATTGTACTCAGTGCAATAGCCTGACGCCCCCATAACAACTCACAACTGCAGAATTTGAACAAAATTGTACTCTAACTACAAATTTACTTGAATTTTGTACTACAAAGTCATGAAAAGTGCCATTGATGAAAAGTGTGAATAGTGTTGCCTCTGTAAAATAGAAAACATCAAACTGAATAGAAAAACTGTGCATTTTAATGATCTACTTGATTAGATTTTCGCCTTATCGAATATCCTTTCAACCAGTGTCGATTGTAGGCGAACGGCTTCCATGGAAAAGTGATGGCCCGATGCAATCTCAAAATTAAATTTAGTGATAGTGGACACAGTGCGGCTGCGTGCAGCAAACTACCAACAGCCAGTCGTTGCTTGCTTCTGCATATAATGTGGACTAGAAAATTAAGTTTACTCTAGAAAAGCCATTTAATGGCCGCTGCCACTGCAACCCGTCGCTATCGTCGGCCAACCAGCTTTCGTTTGCATTTGCCGGCTGCTGTTGCTGCCGTTGGTGTCTTTCAGTGTTTTATCAACGTTGAAAGGGCAAATGCAGATTAATCGAAAAAAGGAATCAAATTGAAAATGCAATGCCGACGAAACCTGACACAGCACCACCCGCAGCCAGTGTGTTGTCCGAGCTCGACAACAGCCTCTGAGAACAAATGATGCAGCTGAGGAAATTGCAAATTTTGAAGTGTTGGCAATATGTTGGTGTTGGTTGCATGTTAGTTGGCAAATATTGAACGTAGTGCACGAAATTTCACGTAAAAGGAAATATTTGCTTTGGTATATTCACATTTGTTCTATCAATAGAAAATGCCAGAGGGAAAGGTGCTATGCGATATACTTACACACATACATACCTATGTATTTATATATAGGTGTAGGTAGGTAGGTGCGTGTACAAAAAGTGGTCGTTATTCTATCAGACTCAAAAGAAAATGTTTTATTTTTAAAATTTATTTTATACATAAATACATATATACAAATTAATGTTTAAGATATAAATAATTGCACTGCGCAACGACATAAAAATTCCATAATACTCGTAGTTATTCGTTCAAAATTATAGTGTGTGGCAACTAGTGTCCGACCGAATATTCGGTTTCGGTTTCGGCCCAAATCAGTGGTTTCGGTTTCGGTTTCAGTTTCGGCCAAAAAATGGCCGAATAGCCGAAACCGAAACTTTCTAGAATATTTTTTACATTTTATTGTGTAGCAGATATATAGTTAAAGGAGGAATAATTTAGATGCCACCAATGTAAATAAATTTATTTTTTTAGCATATAATATTAAATTATTTAATTTTGAATATTAGCGAGTAAGGTACGAAAGGGTGATTTTTTTCATGTTTACGTTTTTAAAAAATTAATAATAAGTATGTATTTATTTATGCTATGTTTGTTTGTTTGTTCTTTATTTACTTAATGTAAAATTCGTTTGTTGAAAAAAGTGCTTGATATGGTGATATTTATTTCAACTAGAAAGTTTCGGTTTCGGTTTCGGCCGAATATTAAAAAAAAACCGAATATTCGGTTTCGGTTTCGGCCGAATAGGTTTATTATAGGTGTATATGATATCTATGTATATAGTAAAAGCCAATTTTAGAGCATTTTCAGCATACAAATTCTTAGGATTGAAAAAGCACTAAGAGTCTTCTTGGAATTTCTGCAATGAAACTAAGAAGCGGCAACACTTCGGTCCGTCTCTGTCCCGCTTTCTGAAACCAATATTCTAATGAATTTCATAAAATCACACACAAGTATACATACATACATATATATTTATGAAACTACATCGATTCATTAGAAGATCGATTTAATTCATCACCGAATGTGAGGCAGTGTGCTTCTAATTCGCAGAAATTAAGACATGGAATATTTAGGACTTTGAGTGGAAGTACGGTTTGTTGGTTGATTGGGTGGTTCCAGTAGCGATGGTCCGACATTCAGTTAGCTCGTTGGCGTCGTTTTGATACCATTTTTCCCGGTAGATACTACAATATATCTGATCTGAGCCAAAAACCAAACTTTACAGACGATTTTTCTTTAAGTTTTCTCTTCATTGGCGTAGCATAAATGCATGAATTTTTAAGGTTACACATTTGGAGTAAGTAACTACAGTTGCACATTTTCGGTTGTTCATACGATTTTTATTATAAGAAGGTTAAGGTAGGTTATGGTAGCTGTCTCTGTAAGAGACACACTCGGAGGCCTATTGTGAGGACCATTGTGATAACACATATTTCACCCGTTTTCGAAATATGCATGCAAAATTTTTTTTCCAACATATTATAAGAAACCTTTTTAATAGTTTTTTTACATTCGTGAGAGTTAAATAAGTAAAATAAATGTAAAGTATATTGGTTTATTAGTTTTAAATAGAGATTTTGGTCAAAGCTCTTTGTTTCAGGCTACACGTCCATGCATCTCGTTTGCATCAACAGTCAAAGTCCTCCCGTACTTCTATTGCTTGGTCCTATTGTAAATAATCTTTTTTTAATCTGGACTATAACACCGTACGACAGCATTTTTCACACCGGAAAAAATCCATATGGGTATGAAACTAGAGACCAAACATAGTAAAACTGCGTACTCAGTTTTTCATTTCTACATCCTTTGTCATTTTAAAAGGACTCCAAAATTTTGAAAGGGATAAAAAAATATAAAAAATACTTAACTTCGTTAGAATATGGCGATATGTATATTAAATGAAATAGGAAAGGCTCAAGAATTTAAATAAAATTGATTTGTTATCTATTTGTACAAAAAGGATATGAAAAAGGTCCTTTGAAAATTTTAATCCTTTATATCCTTGAAAATTTATATAGAATTTTCTTGAAAAGTAAGTATGTTAAACCCCAAAATTTCCTTGATCACGTGTCAAAATTTCATTACTCTAACTTTATTGGTTCGAAAGTTATTTACAAAAAGGGGGAAGCTTCTATTATAATGAAGTGCAAAAATTCTAATTTATTTGAGTATCACTATTTTAAATAATAAAAAGATACAAAATCATTCTAATTGAAATGTATTCGTTTGCTTTGCCTCTTATGTTCCTCTCTATGTTCTATGTTAAGCCTCAGTTTGTAGAGAGAACAACAAATATAACATTGCGGAAAAAAGAAAATGTCTAGTACTGAAAAGTCCCAGGCACTTTTAAATACCTCACAAATACTTTGTTGAACATAAGTAAAAATGACATAGGGATCGAAGAGATCGTCGGCAGAGCGGATGAGAAGAAACCCGGCGTTGTTTCGTTTGGTGTGTGTCGGTTGTTTATTTGTCGGTGGTTGGATTCCAAATTATCAAATACAAAAGTACCAAACGGTAAAAATTTGAATAAACGAAATGCAAATGATACAAAAATTACCAAAAGGTAAAAATTTGACGAAACGAAAGGCCGCAGCCGAGAAGTATAGAGGAAACATAAGTAACTACAAAAAGAGAAGGTAAGGATGGATTTAATTGCGGAATCGGCAGATCACTGAACACAAAACGCATGTAGTCAGAAATGTTTGCAGGCACTGAATATTGAATGGATATCAGTACAGTCTGAGCAGATCACCCCAGTGGCGGCTTAAGGTGCTCGGGGGCCCGGGGCGGCGACGGCTGAGGGGCCCCCACAAAACGGTGCAGAATAAGTTTGCGCACAAAACTAATAACGGGTATTTCCGGATATGTTTTTTACTTTTTTTTTTAAATTTGTATTCCGTTGAACAGTAAACGGACTTGCAAATTATTTTGAAACGTATACGAGTATGTGCTTGAAATTTTATAGAAAGCAAAAATAATGAAAAATGGTTAAAAGGATAATCTTACTAAATCTTTCCAAAATTGATAGAAACTTTTGTGAAATTAGGAAAACTTTTGGGAGAGCAAATTCGTCATTTCAAAAAGCCATCTTAAGTCTCGAAAAAAACAGAAAATCTTGCTTCGTTACTAAGATCTGGCCATTTTTTTAAGCATCATAACACTACTCGACAAAAAATGGGCCAATCGCGTGCACCTAAAAATAAAAGTATTTTCTAGACTAACTTTGGCCGCTGAACACAAAACTGAAAATAAAAAAATTTTTTAAGAAGCGTTTTCGAAAAATTTTCGAAAAAAGAGTTATTTCCTGTTGTTTCAGTTATGAGCACATATCTCCTAAAATAATTATCCGATTAACACGAGCTGTCCGTCGTTTTTCTTAGCCTTTTTAGTGATATATAGATTGTCCAAATCAGATGAGATTTGTGGAAGTTACTGACGGTGAAGGTTGTAACAAAGTGAATTTTTCGACCAATTTAAAAAATCATAAATTTTCGAATATTTTTTTATAGAAAAAATAAATTATCTTCTCTGGTTTTAAAATCTAAAATGAAATATATACTATTTTAGCAAATATTAAGCCTAACATCAATAGAATTGAAAGAAAAATGACAAAGTTATGATGCACTAAGTGAAAAGACCAACTTTTCATTTATTACACCGTGCGAAACAATTTTTTTATTTGGCCGAGACCCATCCAAATTTTGATATAGACGTGAAACGAGAGATCATTTATAGTATCCTGGCATAGTCAATATTACACTTTCTGACTCAAAGTCCTTTTTAAAGGATTTTAAAATTTTAAGGACACACACATTTCAAATATTTTTTTAAACATATGCGGTAGCGCAATGATGAAGATATGGGTATCAAATAAAAGAGGAAAATTGTCTCCTTTTAACTAAATTTTCTATTTTGAAAAATTAATTTTGAACTTTCAGGACCAAAATATGTCAGGCATGGAAAACATATGTACATATTTTGGATTTCAGTCTGTAGATTCATACATACTATACATCTAAATTTTATTCTATTTCAAAGTTCTAGTCTAGAAAACACTTTTATTTTTGACTTTTACAAAGTTTAATGAGGTTAAGTAATTGTGTAAATTACACTAGTTTACAAGCAAACTCTAAGATTGCGATATTTAAGTTTTAACTTAGAATTTTGTATTTGCATACTTTGCACAAAATTTTAAGTTAAAAATTAAATATTGCAATCTTCGAGGGAAAATGTTTGGAAAATTTGCAAACAATTGTTATTTAGAAAGGATGTTTTCTTGCTTTTATTGAACTGAATTTGTTATTGCAATTTCAAAGTCAATTGTCGATACTGTGTCTCTTTCAATTGATAAAAGTGACAAACAACTTAGTCTTTCATCAACCATGGTGGAGCGCAAATAGTTTTTTACAAGTTTCAGTTTTGAAAAACTTGAAATTTTTATATACAAGCTTCTCTCGGGGGCCCCCCGCAGCCCGGGGCCCGGGGCGGTCCGCCCCCCCCGTTAAGCCGCTACTGGATCACCCTGCAGCATCAGAATATATTATTTCATCATCAAATGGTAAAGTTATCTCATAATCGATAGCCTTGAACCTGAAGATCAAACATTTTTTGAAGCCTAGCAAATTCGCGATGATTTGAAGTAGGACTAATATTTTCTCTTCTGGTAGGTTTTACACCATTGTAGACTTATGATCTGAGTGCTGGTTCTATCCTATTTCTGTAAATCTATCTTAACCCTCCATTACTATCGTTGGGGTGGAATCCACCCTGTGAGTTCAATTTCTTAGTAAAATATAGATTTTTTAACCAAAACCAACATAAAGTTATAATGTAATCCACATTTGCATATTTCGGAAGGTTTTAGAGTACATTGCAGTTGTATAAATAAAGCTGATGCTTTTATAAAATTGTTTTAAAAAGTCACTGGGTGTGTTACACCCACGATAGTAGTGGCGTTATAAAATTGCTGGATGCTTAACACCGATTGTTAGTAAAGAATTTGTATTTTTTATAAATTACATTTACATATTTGTATTCACTTTTTGGCGATAATTTTTTTAAATAACGTATAGACCATTTACTTAGTAGGAAATTTTTAAAAATTATGCTCTAGGATAAGTAACAAAATTTATATAACATTAAAGTTAGAAGGACGAAATTCAAGGATGTAGTAGTGTACATATTAGTCCTTAAGATATATTAAAAAAAAAAACTATTGGAAATTTCCAAGGATATTCAAGGATAAAATTTAGTTTAAAGTTACAAGGACATTATCAATACCTCTTCGTCCTTTTGCACCAAAACATTAAATTTTCTAAGATTCTAAGGATTTTTCTCTTTCATTTGATACCAATATTGTTATTCTTCAATGCGCTCAATTTTTAAAATAATTCCTTGAAATAAACATATCCTTGAAATTTCAAAGTCCTTTAAAAAACATCCTGACGTCAGAGAGAAAAACAAAAAACGCAGTTTTACTACATTTGGCCCCTAGTTTCGCGAGTATATCGATTTTTTCGTGTGTTTGGAAATTGTTTGATTTTTGTCGCACGGTGTAACCTTTAAGGGGGGAACTACCTTTAGACACTTCAAAAAATCGATTTTTTTGTATTGTTTTAATCGATAGGTATATTGCCTTAGAATATCGTGTCAAAGTTTCAAAAGGTAATTCTCGAAATTGTGGAAGAGATGCATCCCGGAAATGACTGGCGCCGAGCTCGCCGAGCAAACTTTAAACGGCATTTTCTCGAAACCATGTTTTTCAAAATTGTGTAAGTGATAATAAAATTACTAATGAACAGATTTTCATTATCTAGCATTCATTTTAAAGAGCATACAAAATTGTTCTATCTAAACTAAAGATTTAAAAAACAAAACATTTTTAGACATTTTTTGACTGCATATATAACAAAATTTCTTGTGAAAATCCTAATTTTTTTTGTGAAGCCTGTTTTAGAGGGTTAATTTTCGAATTTCGTAAAAATTTTAGTTCATCGACGATAGAAAACCCTCTCGAGTAAGAAAATGTTTGGTTTTTTATTTCAGACTAAAATTGCGGCCAGCATCACTTACACAATTTACGATGTCAGCGGCGATATGACTTACAGAATCATTGATAAATTTGTTAAATTTCTGTTTTCACTTTTACAAAAATGTTTTTTTTTTACCTCAGACATCACTGTAAATATATATTATATTGATTTGAAAAGAACTGTTTTCATTTCCCTGTAAATCGACTGTAAAAATTACCTTTTTTTCGGCCTCTAAAGGTAGTTCCCCCCTTAAAAGTAGCAGGTATATTGTTGATTTTTGTTTGAGTTTTTTACGCAAAATTTTACCTCGATCCGAAAAAAATTATTAAATAATTATTTAATACTTATTTTTTTAGCTTTCTGAATCACTAAGCCCAAGAAGCATATCTTAAATATTATGCAAGTTGTGGCCATTTTTCCAATGCAACATTTTATTTCATATTTATTTTTTTTTAAATGAAGTGTACATAAACAAATGTTTATATTAAATAAATGAATTAACAAAATTATACAATTTATTTTTGTTTTTACATGTTATGATGTTCTGATTATGAAAAAATTTGTTTTTTGTTTATTTTACCTCCATAGATAAGTAAAAAGGATAATAAAATGTTGTGGGTGGATTACACCCATAGTTAGTAATGGCGTTGGTGAAATAGACGATAGTAATGCAGGGTTAATGGTGTCTCGACGCCTAGAATGCGTTGAAATGTCACACAAAATGTCGTGTGAGCATATCGACTGTCATATTAAGAACCTGTTCAATCTTGGTTTGCAGTTCATGTGCTCAAACCCTCAAATGTCGAATCTGTTGCCAGCCACCACAAAATGTCGCATTAATGTTTGTCAGTTTTCTTCAATATTTCTTTTTATGGCTGGTTGGCGGTAGGACGCAGTGCGTTGTATGTTGTTAGTGCAACGACAAAAATATATACTCGTACATACATACATATCTATCGTATTGCAGAGCATTCTTGATTTCATTTATATTTTCGTGTTTGTTGGGGCCACTTTTTGCCTGCTAAGCGCACTGACAGCGTAATAAGGCTAATGTAAATCGTGCACGCTTGCATATGGTGCCTGCCGCTTGCCATTTTTATAGCGACACTGCCACTCACAAACACACACACACACACACACACTCACTCGCACTCGTGCATCGCCATCGACAGAGAGCGAAGCAGGCATGGGAGTGTGTGCACACCGACTTCCGTTGGCGCAGTTAACCGTGCAGGCGGCTGCACGGAGCATCCGACGAGTATTTGCTGCAGCAGATACCAGAGCGCAGCGCCGACACCAGGACTGCGTCCCCAGCGCCGTGACTGCACACATTCATCTGCAATGCAGTGTGTGCGAGTGTGTGGCGGTGTTGTCGACGTCGCAATATCTGCTGCTAAACTAAGCACAACGACATCAATAAATCATCCAATAATGCGATGCCAATGTTGCTGCTGCGCGTTGCCGTTGTCGGGACTGGTCGTGTTGGTGCTGCTAGAGTTGCATTGCTGCATGGTGTGAATGTGCTGCTACCCTACAAGGAATGCCTAACCGAAACTCCAGAAAAAAGTTCAAAATTTGTCTAAAAACTAACACATGCATAAAAATATCCCAAATCTCACTAACACACACAAATCTGTATTTCACATTTTGGGATTTTATTTAGTAAGTGCGAATGAAACAATATATTCACTAATTCCATATTCTCTGTATGAAAGAGTGAGATGGCGATATAAACGCGGCACGTCACCTGATTTCATGCACAAAATGTCAGAGTGCTGCAAACTTAATGAGATTTGTGTCGCGTTGTTGAACGATCAGAAGGCTTCCAAATAAAGATAAGTATTAAAGGAGTGAAATTAAAACGAAATCAAATAAAAATCTGACATTTTTTCATTTAGACAAAGTACAGAAGGAAGGACGATCTGATTGCGGCGATAAAACAAAAGGTTACCAGCACATTTCAACTGTGAGGGCAAATGAGGCCAACGTCCATTGGAATCTGGCTTTCGGCAAACGTTTGTCCGTCTGTCTTACGTATTTATTTATTGGCTCATTTTTATTAAATGAACTTTTTTACGTTTTACTTTAAATAATAAATAAATTTGAATTAATTTAATTTTTATTAATATCAGATAGGTCTGACCGGTTTGTCGGTTAGACGTAACTGATTGTTACGGTAGACATACCGAATCGTACGTTATGTCTACCAGATAGGTCTGACCGGTTTGTCGGTTAGACGTAACTGATTGTTACATGCGAGACTCCATGTGAGTAAGCGAGACAGCTGTACGTTTGCCAAGATTTCGGAGTGCATGCGTTAGAAGGTGATATCAAATCAGACGTACACGAAATCAAGTCACACGAACACAAAAGGACTAGTCAAATTTTTCACACGGCTAGAACAAATCTGACTAGAAATATAACCGATATGTTGGTTATTTATACCGGTTATATAACTAGTAGGGCGGGTTAATTTTTTTTTTTGATGAAGCGTATAGCAAAAACGTAATCTATAGGTGATTCTGAGAAATTTTGCTCAAGAGACCATAGCTCTAAGTCGGTTTTGGAGCCCCCCAAAATTTCAAAATAGATATTTTTCAATATATACATAGAATAATTTAATTAAATTCGTCATAAAATCGGATAGAGTTATAGTAGATTTCTCAATCTGGGCTTGTTTGAAAGGTATTTTTATCGCCTTTCAGAATCTGTATTGATACCAATATTTTTTTTTATTTTTAGTAGACATATTAGGAATTTTTTGTCGAAAAATAGCCTAAAATGAACTAATGAATGAATGAATGAAATTTTGGGGGGCTCCAAATCCGACTTAGAGCTATGGTCTCTTGAGCAAAATTTCTCAGAATCACCTGTAGATTACGTTTTTGCTATACGCTTCATCAAAAAAAATCGTTCCATACAATTTGACCCGCCCTAATAACTAGTCATATGACCGGTAGTCTTCTTGTAGGGTACTTTTCATACACATACGCACACAGGCACAGGCAACGGAGCCATGGAGCCCCGTGAGGAAAATGGACTTAATAAAAAAGTATGACTGAGGATTTTTGGTGCTTTATGTTCAGGATCGAAACTTGGCTGTGGCTGCGGATATTAACTAAATAGTCGATTCAGCAGCTGATCATTGTTTTTGGATTTGATGACATGAGATTGTAAGTAAGTAAGTGTCTTGCAAGAAGTCTTCTTCATGCTATTTCGAGAAGGTTCAAGGAAGCTTTCACTCACTTCACTCAATCTACGAATTTATGGTCTTCTTGTGAGATCCGGCTTAAAAACCCTCAAATTGATGTCGCTCTAAGAGCCATTGAGACAATGAAAAGTTAGAAAGAATCGTACTACTGAATCGCAGACTGAATTTATTATGTTGGCATGTTGGACAACAATTCTGTGGTCAAAAGCAATAAGAATTGGAACCGAATGTACAGCATCGCATGTTGCGTTGCAATATGTGAAAAGTAAGATGCGCGAAAAAAATCCTGACCGAAATTGTCCTCGATGTCTACTTCGTTGTCGGCATCTTCGGGGCTGCTCTGACACCTTGGCGATCTGGATACCCGGGATGTCTTCAACTAGGTCCGATTGTTGCCCAGGAACTTGCTGAAGTCGAATACTAGCTCGTTCGGAGAGAAGCCGGTAGTGGCGTTGCGTTGGGAGTTGATGAATCACTGCAAGTCCCATCAGGTCAGGTCCCACTTCTTGATATTGGCAATGACATGTGACGTTTTCGTATCACGGACGGGCTTCGCAGTTAGAAACTTGCTGAAAGAAGAAATCATAAAATTCTGAAAACATCAGAATTTGCCAAAACGTAGCAATTTCCTCGCTTGCTACGCTCTGAGGGTTGACACAATTCAGCTTTTCGTTACCAAATTTTACATTTTTCCATGTTGTTAGTATTTCTAGGGAAAAATTATGCACAAAGTAAAATTAGAAATGTAACATATATATGAATCCAGAGAAGGTAGCCCTTATGTAGTTTAAGTAAGGTTAGGTTAAGCTGGTTGATCGAATTGGTCATGCATGGACCCTGTTGAGTCCCGAGCGATACCCGAAGGAGATCCTTAGCCGTTAAAAGCTGGTCAAGTAATGATTACTTAGGTTGTCAATATTTTGTTTGGGCGAATTTGAGCAGTTAAACCCAAACCTGGGAAATACGGGGCTCCCAGGCATGTACTATTGTGTCCAAAAAATAAGGTGACATTGTATTTATTTTGAAAATTCTTTATTTATTCTTCCAAATCAATTTCATCCCCTTCAAAGTAATCCCCTCCCGATGCAATGCACTTATGCCAATGGATTTTCCAATCTTCGAAACGCTGATTGTAGTCACTTTCCGGAATGGCCTTCAGTTCCGTCTTCGCTGCGGCTTGAATCTCCTCTATCGTATCAAAACGGTGTCCCCGGAGCGGTCTTTTGAGCTTGCTGAACAGCCAGAAGTCGCACGGCGTGAGATCAGGTGAATACGGTGGTTGCGGAACGATATGGGTTGAGTTTTTGGCGAAATGATCACGAATTACGAGTGCAGTATGGGATGGTGCATTATCGTGGTGTAAAAGCCAAGAATTGTCTTTCCACAATTCCGGCCTTTCTAGGCGGATAGCGTTACGCAAACGACGCATAACGTTCAAATAATATTCCTTGTTGACTGTTTGGCCCGGCGGAAGGAATTCATAATGCACAACACCACGATAATCGATAATTCAAATGTCACCTTATTTTTTTGACACAGTAGTATCTCCCAGGCAAGATCCAACCATAGCAGGACGGTAGTACAGAGTGTCTTGCAATGTTTCTATAGCGCTATGTTCTTTACGTATCCTGTACTCATTTGATTCAGTTACGCTCATCTTTTCTATATGAGTTGCTATTAGTCCTAATGTAAATAGACTTTCTTGATAGAACATGCTGTAACGATTACGCTCGCTGTCACTGTGCCAGGCATACTTTTTGGGGCATGATAATTTCGCTAGAACATTCGCAAAAATGGCTCGCGATGATACTGAAAATTTTGAGTCCAATTAGAATGTGTGAGACAAGCAAGACGTGGAAATAGTAGAATTGTAAATAAGGTGACTGCTGGATTGAGCTGCTTTAGAGAATTGTAGTGTGTTTAATTTTCTTGAGCACAATCCAGAGAAACGAATACGTCGGAGTTGAGGTGGCCGAACTAATTTTCGTAACAATTCCTACTGTTTCTTTTGGGTTACGCTGTGCCATGGTAACCATCTTCACATCTTCACATTCTGCTTCAGCTTTAAGGGGGCTTTCCCGTTTTTTCGTCGAAAAATGAGGTGTTTTTCAAGAATTAATTTTGGAAAGACAGTTTGATAAAATTTTGTAATTCTTTTTTATTTTGTTTGTTGTTACAATAGTGAGTTGAAAAAAATTTTTTTTTTGGAAAAAAAACAAAATGGCCGCCGGCTTGCCAAGTACTTATGTTGCCTTGTTTGGAAAACATACTCCCAGTTTTTTACACTTTTCTCGGGTAAGGTTTATCTGAAATCAAATTGACCATCATTTTCATTAATTACATAGTTTTAGTTATCGCACATCGGAGGATTTTTGAAAAATTTCAACTTGGTGAAATTTGGCGCAAATTTAAAAAAAAAATAGATTTTTTTGCAAAATTTTGGTACTAAAAGTGTTGTTAAAAATCGAAATTTTACAATATTGAAAAATCCTATGATGTGCGATAGAGAATTCATTTGTGAACACGTGAAATTCAGTTTTATCCAAATCGGTTCATTAGATCCGAAAAAAAGTGTAAAAAACGTCACAAAAACATGGTTTCGAGAAAAACGCGTTTAAAGTTTTTTTAAAGCGTACGCGAGGCTGTGCGCGCCGAAACATTTTTGGCTATAACTTCAAAGCTATTGCATATTTCATTATGAAACTTTGGCTTCATATTGTTATAGTATTTATAAATCGATTTCTGTAAAAAAAAAAAAACGATTTTTTGAAACCGAAAAACGGGAAAGCCCCCTTAAGGTATCATGGCACGTTAGAAAGGGGAATTTTTAATGATTTAAAAAATTATTTATTTTTCAGCTCCTTTATTATCAATCTTTTTGAAAATTTTTTTACAATATATTGATGGTTTAAGGAACACAAAAAAAATTTATTTATTTTTTTTTAGCATATTGTCTCTTATCTAGGTGGAGCTGAAGTCGCGTAACAAAAAAAAACAAATCCTCCATTGCGGACACTTAATCTCCGAATCGGCTAATCTGAAACAAAAAAACAAAAACGATTCATAATTATTAAGCTTTCGGACACAGGAATTCACCAGAAAAATAAAAAAACGCTAAAAATAAAAGGATAGGAGCTTTTTGAAAAAAAGTGTCAAAAATTTACTGCGTTTTTCACCTTTTTTCCCCAGAAAAAGTACTTTAAATAAAAAATTTTCTTCAATATTGTGGTCGATTCTTGTAAAAAATAAGTTAATAAAGAGAACTACAAATTTTTTTTTTTAAATCGGTCGAGCCAATCCGGAGATTAAGTGTCCGCAATGGAGGATGTCTTTTTTTTTCTACGCGACAAAAACAAAAAATTTTGTTGTATTCCTTAAACCTTCACTATATTGTAAACAAATTTTCAAAAAGATTGATAATAAAGGATCTGAAAAATAAATAATTTTGTAAATCATTAAAAATTCCCCTTTCTAACGTGCCATGATACCTTAAGTGCTTAAGTCAACACAAGAAAGACTTAGGAGATCATTCAACTAAGGATGCTGGTATATTCGGGTAAAATGTACTGGTAAAATTAATGCTTACGAACTTTAATAAATGATTTTTTCTTTTGACCTCTTTCTAGCCACAAAGGTTGCAGTCTATAAGATGCTTTTGCTGGCCAGTATTATTTATGGCACGGAAGCTTGAACTCAAACTTTCAGTCGTCACTTTCAGAATGGTCATCACTGATTTAAGATATTTAAAAGAAAAAGCTCTGCATGAATTTTAACGCTTTTTTTTTATTGACGATGACACATCGTTTATGAATGAAACACTAACTGTATGAACTCTTAATAACGTAGCGTATAAACATAAGGCGGCCATGTTGACTTGGACATATAGGGTGGTGCAAAAGTTGTTACCCAGTGTTCTTTGGCTCTAATTTGTTTATGAAAGAATGGATGAATTAATGAATAAATTAAACAATGAATATATGAATGAATGAATAAATAAATGAATGAATGACTCGCTAATTGCAAAAGTTAAAGCGTCTGCCGATAGAGACATTTGCGCCACCCTGTTTGATGCTTTCGCTGTGATCGATTGAATCACCAATGAAATGGAGCAGAAAAAGTTCTATCAGCTTTTCAGCAAAGCACTGCAGAAGGTGCACGCGTTATCAGAATTCCGTTTATGAATGTTATTGAAATACAACATAAAGTCACACATACATAGAAACACATTAAAGTCAATAATTTTTCCTCCATAAAGGCCATTCTGACTTGCTTTTTAATCAATAAAATCCTCAAAGCCACTGTGAAGTGGCCACTTTCAACTTCAACTGTGCCATGCTGGCCATTTCTCGCTGGGCATATTGAAGACTCGAGTGTGTGTGTGTGTGAGTTGCGGTGCATTTTTAGTGCTTTTTAACTTCGAGCAGGATATGCGCTCTGTCTGTTTTTTTGTAATTTTTTTTTGCATTTACTGCCTCGTTTTTGGTGCTTCGCTTTGCAGCGTTTGTGCATTCGTGCGTTTGTGTGTGTGTGTGTATGTGTGTGTGTGTGTGAGCGCATAGTTGCGGCCGCATAAAATGCAAGAAAAGCATTTCACAGATTGAATTTCATTCGGATGCGGTTTTTAGTGCATGCTGCGCGCGTCTGAGCGCACCGGAAGCAGCCTCAATTTACGAAATGAAGCATATGCGCTGCGTCAGTTACTTAAAACGATTTCGTTATAAAGTGGCAACATTTGCGATTATTACTTTTTCGCTTTGTGGCAATTGGGCGACGGCGCTTAAGCAAATGCCACCAACAAACCGTGCGACCGACTCAAGTTTGCGCGTTCTCCACCCGACTGCAGCAGTTGCAGCCGTCATAGTTGGCGCGTTATGGCGTTTTGACGATGGAGAACCGTCATGGCTGTTGCGCAACGTTTCGAACAGAAATCAGCACCAGCCGCATTTTATTTGCAGTCTCCTTTTATTTATGTTTGTGTGTGTGTGTGTGTGTATATATGTGGGTGTGGGTCTACTGCATATAAGTTATTCGCTTCTCCAGCCACACTCTTCATTAAATACACCGTGCGACAAAAATAAACACAAATTTTCACACCGGAAAAATTCCATATGGGCGTGAAACTAGAGACCAAATATAGTAATACTGCGTACTCAGTTTTTCATTTCTACATCCTTTGTGCTTCTAAACGGACTTCAAAATTTTGAAGAGGATAAAAAATAAAAAAAATATAAAAAAATACTTAACCTCATTAGAATATGACGATATGTACATCAAATGAAAGAGGAAAGGCTCAAGAATCTAAATAAAATTAATTTTTTATCTATTTGTAAAAAACGGATATGAAAAAGGTCCTTTGAAAATTTTAATCCTTTATATCCTTGAAAATTTATATAGAATTTTCTTGAAAAGTTACTATGTTAAAACCCAAAATCTCCTTGAGAACGTGTCAAAATTTCATTATTCTCGCTTCATTAATTTTGTATCTTTTTATTATTTAAAATACTGATACTCAAATAAATTAGATTTTTTGTACTTCATTAGAATTGCAGCCTCTGCGTTTTTTTAATAACTTTCGAACTAATAAAGTTAGAGTAATGAAATTTTGACACGTGATCATTGAGATTTGGGGATTTAACATAGTTACTTTTCAAGAAAATTCTATATAAATTTTCAAGGATATAAAGGATTAAAATTTTCAAAGGACCTTTTTCATATCCTTTTTTTACAAATAGATAAAAAATTAATTTTATTTAAATTCTTGAGCCTTTCCTCTTTCATTTGGTATACATATCGCTATATTTTAGCGAGGTTAAGTATTTTTTATATTTTTGTTATTTTTTATCCTCTTCAAAATTGTTAAGTCCTTTTAGAAGGACAAAGGATGTAGAAATGAAAAACTGAGTACGCAGTATTACTATATTTGGTATCTAGTTTCACGCCCATATGGAATTTTTCCGGTGTGAAAAATGCTGTCGCGCGGTGATATTATTTCAATTCGCCTCCTCCCACCACTGAGGCAGCTCATATTTTTCACATCAATATTTATGCTCATTTTGCACGTTGCTCTCTTCAATATTTATTATTATAATTTTTTGTGAAATTCGAAATCGTGACATTTGCAAACGACAAACGTCGACGGCGCGTCGTTGGCGGAAGCTAATCATTTCGCGGCAATGCGCGTTTAAGTGGCAAAAAATTACCACACACCCATAAATGCACCGCAGCCGTGAAACTTTCTCAACTTATCGCGCATGCCATCAGCGTTATTGCCATTTTCGCGCGTCGATTGTGTTCGGCTGGCAGCTGCCGCAACGCGTTTGACAACATTTATCCAGATGCGATTTTAATGCAATCATCCAAGCCGCTTGTTGCAACCATCTGTCGCGCCTTGCTACGTGCATGCGGCTGTATGTGTGCGTGCTTATGTTTGTGTTTGTGTTGTTGTAGTTGTGGCGCGCATGCTAAACTCATTTACGCTGTCAGTTGCCGTTGCACCTTGTTGACGTTGGCGGAGTGCATTTGCGGCAGCAAATATGCAATTTTTTGCATGCTCGCTGCATTCACTGGTCGCACATACAACGTGGCAA
Source organism: Melieria picta (assembly GCA_964056695.1). Taxonomy (NCBI): domain Eukaryota; kingdom Metazoa; phylum Arthropoda; class Insecta; order Diptera; family Ulidiidae; genus Melieria; species Melieria picta. The sequence continues at coordinate 128,481,563 of OZ057398.1, forward strand.
ACATTTGCACATACTATATTACATGCTACATACACACATACATAAGGTGTATGTCAAAAGAAACTGTCTTGCATGTTTGTTTGATTTAAGTTTTATATTGTTGGAGAAATTATTTAAAGCCACGTTTAGTGTTTTGAGTTCTAATCAGTAATTCACGCAAGGGCGAGTTTTGGGGTTCAACTTACTTACCGTTGCCGGTTTGCGGCCTGTGGCAAAAGCTGCCTCTCAGCGACTATGCTTTTCGTCACTCCTAGACATGGTAGCGCCTCCTCAATTTGGCCCTTTCATCGGAGACACGGACTCCCTCTTCGCCATCGACCTCTAACTACTGCATTGAACACCTTCTTCGCCGAAGCTTCATCGCACATACGGGAGACATGTCTTTAAACGGTTCGAGAGTACAACTCTTTGTTGGTTCCTATATGATAGTCGTCACCAATACGAACAGAGCCAAAGATTTTGCAAAGTACCTTCGTCTCGAATACCCCAAGGGTCGCTATTCGTTCCATAGACAAAATTCAAAAAATTTATAGTCTCAGAATTTAACGATTTTGATGTCATTTGAAAGGTAAAACTCCAACTAAGAAAACCCCTAAAAATCTGTGCGAAAAGTTAATTAGTGTCTGTGCAAAGCGGCTCAAATTTGAAACTTTTTTCACAAAAAAATTTAAACACATATTTTCTGTTTTTTAGTCTATTGAGTAAAAAAAATTTTAAAAATACATGGTTGCCAAGAAGTTGCTGAAACGTTTAATATAGATTAAGAAATGATTTGGCCATTTTCGCTTTTAATCTTTTCTCAAAATTTACAAAGCTGAGGCTTTTATTTGACTTTTAAGTAAAAATATTTTTCTAAAATGAAAATCTGAAAATTGGCAAAACTTAGAGGAAAATATCTAAAAAGTATGTGAAAGTATGTTCCAGGATTTTTTTTATTTTAAGAAGCATTCTTTCTTTGTCGGATAATGTAATTACATCCTCCGATATCTTCCGATCTCAGAAAATAATTCAATTTGAAAAGTGGTCTAAACACCTATTTTTCTACAAAATTTATTGTTTTCATCCCTAAAAGTATGCAATTAGCATGAAAAATTGAAAAATCTGCGTAAATGCAAAACATACATCTACTATTATCATTTTTATTGCAAAACTAAAGGGTCCTCATACAATTTCTGTTACTTTTTGCAATTATCAATGTTGACGTTACCGATTAAATGTAAAATCTGAAAAATCTAGCCAACACACTTGTTGCTATAGCTTTCCAAAAATGACGAAAATTGCAAATTTAAGTCTCAGCCATTGCCAAACTAAACAATTTTAGAAAAACAAAATGGGTATTTCACTTCAGCAGACCATGATTAACTAGTATACCAAATTTTATGAAGAACGGACCACTCCTTCTAATTTGGTCCCGCGGTTGTATGGAGTCGAATCACTGTCCAATGCCATGAAATGTCCATGCAGAAAGAAAGTCCTGTAGAGTGCAAGTTTTGTCGGTCGAGAGAGGAGTATGCTACCCGATTGCTTACTGAGACCGTAGTAGTGTTTATTGTCAAAAGTAATCCTTCGCTTTGTCTCCAGACTGACATTATTACTGTTGTTTATGGCGGTGCTAAGGAGGACGAATTCCTTGACAACTTCAAAAGTATAACTGCCGGCCTCGACGTGAGACCCAAGCCGCGAGTTTCTGCGTGTAGATAGAATTTACTTCATCTTGCTCTCATCTACTATCAGACCCATTTTGGCAGATTCTCTTTCGATTGCCGCAAAGGCAGCGGTGATATCTCGCTTGTTACGCCCGATGACGTCAATGTCATCAAGGTAGGCAAGGAGCTGGACTGTCTTGTTGGAGCTTGCGCCATAACGATTTACACCGGCCTTGTGTAGAACATTCTTCATGGTGAAATCGTAGAGGTCACTAGAGAAACGACAGCATCGAATAGGTTGGAGAGATCACTTTCAACTCTGATAGAGCTGCTGCTATTTCTCAACTCTCACGAACCTTGCAGGGATACCAAGTTCAGACAATGCGGTGCATAGGTGATCCCATATCTGGCTATCGATGATTTTTCATGATTTGGCGTATTTTGAATATCTGGTCGAAGGTGGACTTACTACTTAGGTCTAATGCCGGCATGAGAAGGTCCAATCAGCGCTTTGGTCTAGTGGCTTTATTCTTTTCTATGGTTCGCGATGGAAAGTAGGCTGATACCCTGTAATTGAAACATAATGTTGGATTGCTTTTCTTCAACACAGGCCAGAGGACACCGATGTTTCAGTCGTTGGCCATATCTTACAGAAGAGCTGATGCATGCACCCAATCAATTCAATTCTGCTGGTAGCCTGTCTGATTATGCAGTTTTATGGTTCTTCAGTCACTGGATAGCAATCGAGACCTCATCATAGCTGGCCGGTGGCATATCCACACCGTCGACATCGATTAGTGCCATCTGGACTTCTTCACCACGTTCGATATTGTTTTTTTTGTTGACCTCAGTACACCCTGCGCATTTCTGTTTTAGGGTTCAAACCCTCCTTAAAATATCTGTTTGATACAAATATTGTAGGTAGCAAATATTGTTTCAAAAGTTTGTCACACAAATTGTGGGTAGCAAATATGGTTTCAAAAGCTTGTCACAAAAATTGTGGGTAGCAAATATGGTTTCAAAAGTTAGTAAACAACTTTGTGGTTAGCAAATATGGTTTCAAAAGGCATTCGGCTCAAAAGTTGTGCACAAAACCCTCGAAAATAAAATCCTGAGTGCATCACTGGATAAAATATGATATTTTTTTAGCTCGTGAAATCGATTAGATTCTATTTTAATTTATGTTTGATGTTTTCCTAACAAAAACATTATATAGGGTTTTTCATTAAGGGCGCTCGGACTTTTTGAAGTGAAACTTCTTTACGCACGCTTGACTTGGGGAGTAAGCTGGCGAACGCGTTACGAAAAGTGTGATCGGGCGAGGCGAACGGGAGTTGAGTGGTTTACGCACGCTTGACTTGGGGAGTAAGCTGGCGAACGCGTGACGTAAGCGTTACGAAAAGTGTGATCGGGCGAGGCGAACGGGAGTTGAGTGGTTTACGCACGCTTGACTTGGGGAGTAAGCTGGCGAACGCGTGATGTAAGCGTTACATGAAAACATAAAATAAATTTAAATATTTGTAGAAAATTAATATATGTATATGTACATACATGTATATATTGTACACATACATATATATATATACATACAGATGGAGCGAAAGAAGTTTCACTTCAGTCGTGTGGTCATAAGCACACTCGTTTTTTTTTTTTAAATAAAACAAAAACGGATTAAGATATAAAAAAAAAAATTATTATGCGTTCAAGTACATTTAGTGGCAATTATGTATGAAATTCAATTTCCTTCACATGACCACCACGGGCACGTTTGCAAAAGTCCAATCGTTGAATCCAATTTGCCACGACTTTTTCACATACATTGACCGGAATCGCAGCAATTTCACGTTCAATATTTGCTTGTTTATTGGTATAGACTAATGACTTCACATAGCCCCAGAGAAAATAGTCTAAAGGCGTTAAATCGCACGATCGAGGCGGCCAATCGACTGGTCCATTTCTTGAAATAACACGTTCACCGAATTTCGTCCAGGTCTATTCTGTCCAATTGGTGCCAAAAATAATCAGTTAGCATGGTGCGATAGCGATTTCCATTCACAGTAACGTCGTGTGAGTGATTGATTTGGGTCTTCTTGAACAGATGCTTGAGCGGCGGCAATATTTTCTTCACTTCGTGCATTTCTTTGTCTCACTGGCACTGGAACATTGTGTAGCGAAAATGTGGATTCAAATTTTTGCACTAGACGTCGAATTGTTGATTCGGCAGGCAAATGATGGCGTCGATAAAATGGTCGTAATGCTCTTAAAGTTGCGGTGATCGAACGCGAATTTTGGTAATAAATTTGAATAACTTGCGAACGTTGTTCAAGTGTGTACTTCTCCATGATGATTTGCCAACTAAATACGAGTATAAATGTCAAAAGAACATGAAAAAATATGGCGTGGTTTACCGTTCCTATCGAAAGCAAGTCCGAGCGTCCCTAAAAAACCCTATATTTATTTGGAAAGCTACTTCACTACTTTTTTTCAATTAGTTAAAGCATCCTTAAAAGTAAAAATAACTGTATTTAAAAAGTCGTTGTTAAAGCCGTTTCGATTCTTAAATGTCATGTTGTTGTTGCTTCATGACAACGTTTAAGTTCTTCTTTTCGGTAGCGCTTGGGTTTTTCCCGATTTCAACAGAATTTTTAATTTTCTGCATTTTTTGAATCACAGCTTTTTGGGAGACACTTTTAACTGCCACTAAATAATGAGAAGAGATGTTTAGAATTTTAAACAAGAAGGATGAACACAAAAGGTTAATCGACGATATCAACATGTCAAAAGTTTGTGAGCTGCAATTTAACCTCTCTGCATACAACAACCGGTTGCATAAAATGTTCATTTTAAATTCTATTTTAAAATTTTCAATTCAAATATGAATTTTGCAAATTCCATTTATAAATTTGACAAAAATTATTCATTCACTATGCGGTGAAACGAAAAATGTGCGTCACATTGTACATTGAAATGCTGAGCAGCAAAGCCACAATGTCAGATGCTGCATTGAATTTGTGTTTTTCATATCTTGAGAGCTTTTCACTTCGATGCACAATTTCCATGATTTGACTTCCATATATAAACGCACTCACACAGACACACTCACACATGCACGCAGCGCCAGGTGCAGATGCACATGCAGTGATGCATGTGTAGAATGTACGAAATTGCGCTGCGTTTATAATTCTCCAATGCATTTGACAATTAAATAGATAACTTTTTGCTGTGCTGCTGTTGGCGGCAACGGTTTTGCGCGCCCTGGCAGACATGTCGCCGCGTCAACGCACAGCTGCCGCTCTGCCAGTCAGCCGTGACAGACGTCTGCACAGCAAAGCACAGCACTTTGTGTATGTTAAATTTCCATTAATTAATGTCAAATTCAGCGCTGCACAAATACGGCATCATTAGTTTGCGGTTTAAAATTGGTGGCGCCTCGCAGCGATCCATTAGACAAATGAATAGAGCGGATGATTGCCGGAATCGTCATTGAAATCGTGCGACACGGTCGGCAATCGTGCAGTACATACACACAGTACTTGTGAGTATGTCTCATGTGTGTGTGTGTGTGTCATATGCGGGCAAAAGTAAATATTCAGCAGGCAGGCGTCTGCCAAAGACTGATGCGGTCGACAGGTCTTGAGACAGTTTCGGCTGGCAGCACGCAGCATTTGACTTTGCAGATTAATCAAAGATTTCCAACGTAAACACTCGACGCAGCTATTATCTGGCTTATAGATGTGAGCATGTATGTGTGCGTGCGTGTGAGTGTCGGAGTCAGGACAACGACCGCCACCAGCAGTCAAGCGAAATTACAACTTTGCATATGCATTGCGGTTGTTGTCGGAGTTGCCTTGTCTGGCAGCTCGCGCTCGTTTGTTCCATCAAATAAATGTCAACCGCAGTGGCACAATTTGTGCATCGGTTGAGTTAAATTTTATGCACTTGACATGCGCAACGTCCCACATTCATTGTAAAGCACACAAAGCATTTGCAAAATGGCCACTTGAGTGCTGACTCCCTTCGTTTGTGTGTGTGTGTGTGTGTGTGTGTCTGCGTTCTGCTTTGTTTGTTCATTTGTGTGTTTCAGTTTGTGTGTGTGTGTGTGTGTGTGTGCAAATTAATTTCAAATCAATTATGCACTTCGAAACACAAAAAAATTAATTTAATGAGATTAACTTTCAGTGTTTACAAATACAAAGAGTACGCGAGTGTTGCTCTGCTTTTGTTATTGATTGATACAAGACGATTAAAATTGCTGCATGGCCCAGTAATTAGTGCGTACTTACATGAGGATTGCTTCTTTGGAATTCCACAAAATTTATCATAAATAAAGAAATTATATCTGCCGGCTGCGCCTTCGGTGGGTAGTGGCAAATTTTGGAAATAAAAAAATAGATAATAATAATTGCTTTTAATCAACGAAACTATAAAATACATATACATGTGTATATAATATTATATATACATGTATATAATATTATACATATAATATTTCGCGGAATAAAAGTCCACACACACAACGACTATGAAGTTTTTTCCCGCAAGACCTAAGCTTGACTCTAAGCTCAAGTTCAATTTCCACAGGGAATATGTGGCTTCCTCAACCAACTCTAAACTTGGTTTATTAACACTAGAATGCCCGACAATCTGACATAACTAAAATGCCCATATGTAGTCATTTTGACTACATTATTGTTTACTGACTTTTTTTTAATTTTATTGGTTTTTAAGTAGCAAATATGAAAAAATGTACACGAGATTAAACTAAAATAAGCATTTAGTTTATATTTTGTATGGTTTAGAAAGTAAATTCATTTAAATAAAATAGCGTACTTTGCACATAAATGGGATAAAATGGAATGAAATTTGGAATTTTTGAATGAATTTTATGATTGAATTTTGAATTGAAAAACTTGGGAATTGTCACAGCCTACTATGATATTATTATTTTTAAATGTTTGCAATTATTTGAAATTTTCATATTTCGCAATTGAAGATGCATATTTGTCTATTTATCAGTAAGATTTGCTGAAAATTTAATATATGACTGAATAAAATAATAATAATGAATAATGACTACTTTTGGGCATTTAAGGTAAATTTTGTAAAATTGAGATTAAAAAATTTTTTAAAATTTTTTTAATTTATTTATTCCATTTAGCTTTAAAAATTAATAAAAGGGGCATTTCACGTCAAGCGGACAACACAAAAAAATGAATTTTGTTTATATTGTGGTCAGTTATACTTCTAGTAGACGTGGATGTGTACACCCAATTTTTTTTTCGTATGATGTTTTTTTTGCTGAGTTATGAGCTTCTAAAAATTGACTAAACATAAAGTCATGAATTTTTGGATGCTTATTATCTGTATCAATTAATTTGTAAAAAAAACTAAAAAGTATTGTTTCTGATAGTAAAAAAGTTGTTTTTTTTTTGTTGTTTTTGTCGAATTCTAAATTTTAATTTTTTTTACGTATAGTAAACCGGAAGTGAAAATTTCAAATCGATATTTGAGTAACTTCGACACTTTTTTTTTAATTCTTTTAACGTAAATTTAAGCTTCAAATGTACTAATTCTCCACAAATAAATTAAATTAAATTAATTAAAATTTTTACACAAAATTACATAAAATCCATTATTTTCAGCTATGTGTATGTACTCTATGTGCTCTAAGTCTTAAACGGTTAGAGATCACGTTTTAATTTTTTTGTGGAGAATTAGTACATTTGAAGCTGTAATTTACAATAATTTTTTTTTTTATTTATTTAGCCAATGAACATTTAGATCTTACTGACTATAGGATACAATAAAAGAACACAAGTATAATAGCTTCAACTTAACCTAGTCAATATTAAACTTAACAATGTCCCTTTGGGAAGCGAAATGTCAAAGTTAAAAGAATTAAAAAAAAAGTGTCGAAGTCTTGTAACCGTTCTGTTTGTGTGTCTGGTTAGGTCACTGTTGGAATACCCGTGCATTATATGGGACCCAAATTTTGAAGCTCACTCCAAAAGACTGGCAAGGGTCCAAAGGCGTTTTACTAAGTTCGTCCTTCGACGTCTGTAACCATCCATGCATCCTTATGAACTCAGATGTAGAACTCTAAATATGCAGGACCTCACGAGTAAGAGAAAAATGTATGAGATCCTGTTCATTAAGGATATCTACGACAACAAGACAGACTCGCCAGAGCTATTGACGCGTTTACCTTTTTATGTGCCGGGACGCGACACGTACCAAAAATATAAACGGCAAAGTAAACGCATACATTTTTCTTAAACAATTTGTTTCAAAATAAATCATTCATAAAATGCATTTCGAATGACTTTTGTTAATTTTTAAATTAAGTTATGAGCACTAGTATTCACAGTAAGTACGTATCCTCATGCATTCATTCATTCATCTTGTTACTCTTGGATGAGTTTTATTGAAGACAACTCAATTTGTAAATTTTCAATGTCTTGTGAAAACAAATACTCAAAAAATACTAATCAAACGCAATTTTGAAATTGCAGAATTAGTGTATTTAACCTCCAGTATTAGCAGCATAACGATTTATACATGAGTTAAATCAATATTTTATTTTTGTCGTACGGTGCAATATATCTTTGTTTTATAATGAGAAATATAAAATTTTGTATATCCTAAACTATTAAAGTTAGAAGGACGAAATTCGAGGATTTGGTAGTGTACATACTAGTCCTTAAGATATATTTTTTTCAAAAAAAAGTTTGGAAATTTTCAAGGATATTCAAGGATAAAGTTTTAAAATGACATTTTCAATACCTCTTCGTCCTTTTAATCCAAAAAAATAATTTTTTTAAGATTCTAAGGATTTTTCTCTTTCATTTGACACCCATATTGTTATTCTACAATGCGCTCAATTTTTAAAATATTTTTTTTAAATAAACATGTCCTTCAAATTTCAAAGTCCTTTAAAAAAAAATCCTGACGTCAGAGAGAAAAACTAAAAACGCAGTTTTACTACATTTGGCCCCTAGTTTCGCAAATATATAGATTTTTTCGTGTGTTTTAAAATTTTTTGATTTTTGTCGTACGGTGATATATGAGCTTCAATAGCCTGTTAACCCTTTTGAATCCTGAGTCCTCTAAGATTTCAGAAATTTCATAATTTTGTATCTTTAGAATAATTTGAGTTCTAAATCTATCAATTTGGAATTGTAACATTTCCCAGCTTTGCATTTAATAAATACGACACCGTCAACAAGTTTATTCCATTCGTAAAACTGGACTTTCTGTACGATTTTTGACATGTTTTTCATCAATCAGAAGTGTGGTTGATGAAAAACACAAAAAAAAAGTAATAAAAAAAGTTAAGAAATCTTCTAGGGTTGTTAATTTTGCAATTGTTGCTTCTTTAACCCTTTCGCTACGGGTTTTTACTGGGGAAAGTTAAAATTTTAAATTGTACGTCTTAGGCTTCTATGTGGTTATATTATTTATTTATTTATTTATAATTCAGTCAAACAAAAATGAATTTTTAACAGACCAACTAAAAACTGTAATATTACAAAATAAAAATGTTAAAATTAAAAAAATTCAACAATATTTCTTAAACTATAAATCTTGGAAGAGAGAGATCTAAGTATGGAATAGCAACATTCCATAAAAAATTTTTTAATTTTTATACCCGGACCCTGTATTTCAGAGTGTTTTTCTATGAGAGCAACCAAATCGTTGTGACTGTAATAATTACATAAACATAAAACTTTATACGCATAACGAAAATTTGAATATTTCTTCATTTACTTCAGCCAAAATTAAAAAAAAAAGTATCTAAATTAAAAGAAAACGTCAAATGAAAAAATTCTCTAACTTTTTCTGCTTCTTCTTCCTTTACTATGTCAAGATATACCATTAAAAAGACGTGTATACTTCTCTTCTTTAAACTTAAATATTCAGTTTATTAATTTTGTATTTTTCCTAAAACTTCAAACTATTCTAAACACCAACAAAAAAATGTATTCTTGCAACCATAGAGGATGCAGACGTCCACAAAGTAGCATGTTGCCATATGGCAACAAAATAGCGAAAGGGTTAAGCTTCCCCACTGCCTTAAAAGTCCAATAGTCATAGTAATAGTAAATCAAAAGTCGAAAATGAAGCGACCACAAAACTGTAAGCAACAAAAATGACACACATCAGCCGCCGGCTGTCGTAATGTCACTATGTCAATCATCAATCACCGAAATATCCACACTTTTCTCATATTTGCGAATACTCAATTACATTTTGCTGACTTCGGCCGCCTGACAGGCAACGACACTCGACGTGCAACTTTCCTCTCGCCACTTGACAGCGAGTCGCTAATGGCACGAAAAACGTGGCGGCAACAGTGGCAAAGTTATTTGTGACCCTTCTCATCGATGATTGATGGCTGCGAACGGATTGTTTAAACACCAAATTAACTCGTCGAAGCGGACAGAAGTGCGAGCGGCGTGTTTTGTGCTCCGACCTGACGCTCAGCTGTTAACACAATTAATGTAATCGAATATGTTTGCAGCCAGCGTCAACATCATTAGCAGCCCCACTGCGAGCAGCAACAACATTAGTGGGCGCGGCATGGGGCAGCGCGCATTCCTTGGCTTTCGTATTTGCGCTGCGAACTGTGCACTTCATTAAATCAAAGCCGCCAAAGCCGCTGCATTGTTTCAATTGTTTGCGTTCAGCCAGTGAAAATTCGCTGCGAATAAGTCACGTGCGCTTGTGGCCGCCAGCAACGCCAACTGCCCGTCACAGCTGGCTGCAGCCAGTCGCATTCACAGCGTCTCGCCATGGCCACAATGTCGCTCGGCAGTCGACAACTGCATTGAGCCTGCTGACGCCTGCAGGCGTTGACACAGCAATTCCTTGCGGTATTTTTAACAGTTTTGACGACTAACGAAGCACTCCATCGCTCCAATTAGGCTGTGTTTAGTGTTGGCCGGAGACTTGTGGGAATTTTTAGAAAGTTTATATTAGAAGTTTTTTCATATCGCATTTTAAAGTGTATCCTTCATTCATTGTATCCTTTTCAGTTGGAACTATTTTCTGATGTTTTGTGAATGCATGAGCTACAAAATTTGAAAGGTAAAGGCGCCACTTCGAATTAAAAATTCAAATAAGTCAAATTAGAATTAAAAATTCAAATAAGTCAAATTAAAATCGACTAATATTGCCTTATCTACTTAGAATTCACCCTTTAACACTAAAAAGACCGCAAGTTATCCATACCTACAAAGACAACATATCGCATCCGCTGATCTCTCGAAAAGTATGTATACATCGGAGTTAGTTAATTTTTCACAAAATACATTTTTTAAATATATCACATTTTTCACAATAAAAAAATAAAAGTCGCCAAAGCAAAAGTTGATAGAAATACTAAAGAAAATACAAATATCAAAATAACCGCTATGATCTTTTTAGTGTTGAGTGAAAATGTGAGACCAGATCCAATAATTTTCCGCCTAAAACTGCTGTCTCTAGGGGTATTCTAGTCTAAAAATTCGAAAAAATCGATTTTTTTCTTTCATATTTTCAAAATTTAGACCTTTAGAAATAAGCCTCTAAGAGGATTTACGGAAATTCGAATTATTTTCAGAGTTATAGTTAATTTTATGACGCGCCACCCACACTGTCCGAAATGAAACTGTAAACTTTAAACACGTTTTTCTCGAAACTACGGTTGACATGATATCTCAAGTTATAATGCACCGATTTGCTTGAAAATTGTAACAGACTTTCTTAACCCTTTCGACCCCGAATTTTGCCCTGTGTCTCGATATTACTTTTTGGTATTTAAATCATGAAATACTTTCCTAAGAAGTGTGCACACGACATTTGAAGTCGCCACGCCTCTTTGTTAGAGTTCTAGAGATAGTTTATTTTTGAACAATTTTAGCTTAAAACGCGTTAAATAAATTTTGTATCAATATTTAGTTACAGAAAATTATGTAATATTAATGGAAAAATACAAAATTATCACTCTTTGATTTTATTTAACCATTATTAAAGAAACAGGCTTGTGATCAAACCAGGGGCGTAGCCAGAACTTGGGAATGGGGGGGGTTTTAAAAAAAATTGTTTGCCAGTTTAGTATTACATGTTTTTTAAAGTAAAGTGCACTTTCCAAATATGGCATTTGTTTGGCTTATGTGACCTAATGCATTAAAAACTAAATTTTTTCCCTGATTTTTAGTAAAAATTTCATGAAATTTGGTGGACTGAAAGCGCAGTTATTGCATCTGAAGTGGAAGTATGTTTGTGTCATCGTACAAAAATGTGCATCGAACAAAGATCCAATATTAACTATTGTTTTAAAATGTTTAAACTTTAACCGAAACATTTAAATTGATGGACCAAGTTTATGGTGATTTTTGTTTATACCGTGGTGGAGTTCATAAGTGGTAAAAGCGATTTAAAAACGATTGTCAGAACATAAATGATGACTAACGTGCTAGCCAACTGAATCCGCGATCACCGTAGATCAAAACTGGGCGGTTATTCATAAAATATTAGCCAAAATCTTCATTGAAATTCTTGAAATTGGATTTAATCTTCGCTTTACTTATACCCACCCGGGTGATCTTTTTAATATTCATGTTTAATATCTGCACAAATTTTAAGGTAATTTTCAATAACATGAAAAAATATTTTTTTTTAGAAATTTTGTTCATGTTTAAACTTGAATTTTGTCATTTTTTATACAAATGTACCTGGGTGATCCCAGGCGCTTTCGCTACCATTTTGATTAAAACTCACGATAATTTTTTTTTCGTACCTCATTATGTGTTCAATAAACCCTCTGGAAAGAAATCTTCTAATATTTTCCATAGTCTCAAAATAAGTCATTAAAGTTAGGTTTTTTTCGAAATACGAACTATCGCCAGAGGAAGATACTAAATACTGAAGTATGAAAATCATTTATAAATTATTATATATTTATTGTGAGTCTTACTCAAAGTAGCGGCGGAAGTGCCTGGGATCATCTTTAGTAAGGCGAAGGTTAAGCATCTCAATAGCATAAATTTATTGCATTTTAACTGAACATTTGGCTATCGAAGGATGCCATCCCATCTATTAACACTTGTTTTGACTGTTTTTTGTTTACTAAAAGTAGAATTTTAACCATCAACCACTCCTCGTTTTCACATGATGTGGCACCGTTCGAATTTCACCTTTTCAAAGAATGCATTTGCCGATGAAAAAAAGCGTTTTGAGAACGTAGAAACCATCCAAAAGGCTTGCACCGACATCCTGAAGGACATTCCGGTCGACAAACTAAACTACTCTTTAGACATGTTTTTAGAACATGCAAATCGCTGTATTAAGCCTAAACGTGACTATTACAAAAACAAATTAGTTTCGGTAAAAAAAGAGTTTTGTTAATATTCTTTTAAATATTTAAAGATGAAAAGACCTTTTTGCTAATGTGGGAACGTACATACGATGCATAGTGATTGAAAATGTTGACAAAATATAGGCTATGGGGGGGTTCTGACACCCTAAACCCCCCCCTTGGCTACGCCCCTGGATCAAACGCGCCTAATTCGTAGACTTCAATTAGAACACAAACTTTCTCTGATATCGCTGCAAATTATTGGAAATTATTTTGGGGATAACAGTAAAATTTTTGTAATTTGCTTTGAATTTACTTCTAAAACTATTAATTTGTTGGTGCCTACTTAAATTAAACCCATAAATCAATCGTAGCTTTTGCTATAAGATGACAAATAGGTGAAGTTGCTCTCAGGCAACTTTGAGGTCGAAAGGGTTAATACTATCAAAATTGTCCCGACGTGGGGCTTTTTGTAATTTTTTGTTTTTTACTATTTTTAAAAAATTACCAAAGTTGAAAAAATAGGCAAAAAATTACCTTTATTTTTAGAAAGACGCCATTTTGTGGAAAACAATTTTTTTTCAAATCGACTACGTTCAGATAACGGGCCGTTCACATATTACGTAACGCTCTTAGGGGGGGGGGGAGTTCAAAGGTGTGTTACGAAGTGTTACGACGGGGATGGGGGGGTCATCGACTGCGTTACGTAACGTCGAAAAAATACCCAAAAATCAGCACCTGAAATTCAAATTCGCGCGCGGATTCGGTAAAGTTGGCAATGACTTGCATTGTGAAGCGGCCCTCAAACAATCTTGTGGCAGCACTGTTTTCGGTCTATGCACGTCTGTGCCTGCTCACTTCTCGTTTGATTATCTGAATCGTTACGATTGTTTCTGTTTAAAATTTACGCTTATAATCATAATTACGGTATTTGGATGGTTATAACATTCAAAATATTGCTGGCTACATTATACACTTTCCATTATAAAAAAAAAAACCCCGCGTTACGTTATTAGGGGGGTGGGGGGGGGGGGGTAGTGAGGTTTGTTACGTTGTGTTACAACCAGGGGGGGAGGGGTCAAAAAAGGTCGAAAAATGCGTTACGTAATATGTGAACGGCCCCTAAGTCTACATCCTTGTTTAATAAGAATTAACATTATTTTTATGTTTCATATCACTAGGAGGATTGGACTCACGTCAACCAGGAGACCCTTTTTTTTTTGAGTCCCCACTTTGCCGGCCTCTACCGACTTCAATTTTGAATTTTTTTCAACTATATACATTTTTATACTTTTCAAGTATCAATAAAAAACTGATAAAAAAATGGATAATAAAAATTATTACCTACTGTTTTTTTATTACGCCCGTACAATGACCTACAAATCGAGCCTCTAGACTAGAATACCCCCTTAATATAATGCTTGAGAACCCAGAAGAAAGAGGCCCCTAAGTGAGTAAGGTGCAGTCTTGAAACAGCGGCAGAGAAGCAAAAAATGTGCTAAGAGATTTGCTTAACATCACTTTCTTTTCACTTGCTGTATTCGATTCCGATTCGGTGTTAGAAAGCTTACGATGGCTTTACAGTCCTTCCGCAGGAGCGAGAGAACGAATCTCACAAGTGTTTCATTGAATTACACCGCAAGTGTTTCATTGGTTCCACCTCGCCTATGTCTTTCTGCCCAGACCCTATCCAGATCCTTGTTGATCGCCTGCAACAACATCAGAACGTTGCTGATTTCCTCAACTGGCAGGTGAACACCACTTTTGGGGGCAATATCGCTGCCTCGTTTCCCTCAATGCCTTTGTGACCAGTAACCCAAAAGATATACAAAATGTGGTTCACAGCCGGTCTTTTTATTGCCACCGATAATAGGAAATTAAGAAAAGGTTCAAAGTTGTGAATGAGCTTGTAGATTTGAACAAATTTCTGTCTGCTGACTGAACTACTACTGAGCAGAGACTAAAATAGAAGAAATAAGACTTATATAAAAGACTTGTAAGAAACTACTAGATTTGTAATAAGAGTGTGGAAAAAAACCAAATATATTTGAATGATAGCTTTAACTCCAGCAGTTACTCCTATCCAATGAACTTTCATGACAGATTCAGACTGAATTTTAAAAATTCGAGTACCTACCTACTAATTCATTGGTCATTTGATTATTTTCAAATATCCTCAATTATTTCAGTTGTCTCTGTTTCAGCTTTGCACATCAACAAAAGGCATACTTACACTCAAAAGCTTTTCATCAAAAGAAGTCTTGTGTACTTATCAGCAACAAAAGAACTTCAGCTTCAGTAATGCAACACCAACAACATTTGTGTACCAATTTCTGAAATGAAATGATTTCATGCGGCGCGCCTTTGAACCATGCAAAGGGCTTTGGTCATTTTTAATTTCAATGATTTCCCTTTCATCTTGCAGCTGCTTCCTCTGACTATTTTCTCAACTCTACTCAACGCAACACAAGTCAACTTAATTCGTCTAAGCTGAAGTTGTTTCAACTTCTCAACGCACGAAACAAAAACACAACAACGGACTATCAAAATTGAAGTTTGGCAAAATAATCAAAGCAGCACTCAACTGAAAATCGACAGCAATCAGATGAATAGAAAAAAAATTGGATTCTTTGCCGCTCGTCTGCTGAGCAGTTTGCCGAAAGACAGACATTTAAACGAAGATAAAAACCAGCGTTGCACACAACAAATGCCACAGCAACGAATTACTTAGCAGGAAATGCCATGGAGCGTCGTTTGCTTGTGTGGGTGCCGTGATGGCGACCAATTCACGAATTGTGCCAACTAATTTTAACCTTTCTCGCTTTGTCTCCGCTGGCAGACCGTTCGGCGCGTTTGTTTGCCGCTATTGTTAACGCAAAGGGTGCACGGCCGACCGTCGCCCGCCCACGGCATATTACACATTTTTTGCGCAACCGACTCGTTGACATCCTTTTGATGCACAAGGATATGAATTTCCGCTTCCTGCCCACGGCCTGTGTCCCTTTTTCTTACTTTTCTCTTGCGGCTTTGCTTTCTATGTGTAGCCATTGTTGCTGTTGTTGCCGCTGAAGCGTGAAAAAGAAATTCGCAAATAGTTGGCTTTGTTTTATATTTGAGCCTCACTTGTTTTTCATTTGCGAACAAGTGCGAACGTTTGTAGTCGCTGCTGTAGTTGCAGTTGTCACTTGATGCATTGCCGTTCATTGACAAAGTGGCAGCGGCATTAAAAAGCTGAGCAGAGCGACACAAACAGTACAACAAAAACGCTGTGCAAAATGTCAAAATGCAACGACTCAATGGAATTGGCGACGCGTCTCGCCGCGGATTACGCCGCTCGGCTGCCTTTGAGCGCGTGCGCGTCTATTGACAGCGTGCAGCAAAATTCGTGCCAAATGCAGCTGCGGAAATTGCTGGCAATGACTTTAAATTAAATTTGCGTCGCTGCACAAAGCGACGCACAGTGTCGCGAGTAGGGACAAAAATCAAAAAAATGAATGTCGTAAATGTAGAAAAATAAGTTTGTAGTACTGAAGTAAATACCTCAATTTACTAAAATGTGAAAACGAATTTTAAAAATATCATTTTATATACCGATGGTAGGCCACCAAACTTGCACTTTGTGAAGGTTGGTGGATTGGGTAGAAATTATTGCAATTTGTTGAATGTAAGTTCGAGGAATTTTATTGAAAAAGTTCCCATGGAACCTTATGTTAAGTAAATAAATATATTCTATAAATATAAACGGTTTTCCAACAAGAGGTGTTATTTTGAATCACCCGGTATTTCGGTAGCTGTCACTTTTGAAGCTTTTATTCTTTGACATTTGACAAGTAGAAACTACGCCATTACTAAAAATGGAACGATACACGCTTCAACAACGCATTGAAATTATTAAAATTCACTACAAAAATGGTGAAAATCTTGCAGTCACAGTTCGCAAAACTAAAGCATTTTTGGGTCGTTGTGAAGCACCTTCTCGGACCGCAATACAGAAATTGGTGGAAAAATTCGAGCTGTTGGGACAAGTTAGTGATGTGAAGAATAAAGCCCGTGCACGTCGCTCAAGAACAACTGAGAATATTGCTGCTGTAGCCCAAAGTGTTGAAGAAAACACAGGTTTGTCGATTCCTCGTCGTTCTTTGGAATTGGGCATTCCAAAAACGTCATTACACCGTATTTTGCATAAAGACTTGGGTCTTAAGGCTTATAAAGTTCAGTTAACACAAGAACTCAAGCCGACCGATCATCAACAACGTCGTGTCTTTGCTGATTGGGTCCTTGAAATGCATGAAAATGATCCGGAATTCTATCGAAAAATCATCTTGACTGATGAGGCCACCTCGGTGGCTACGTCAACAAGCAAAATTGTCGCATCTGGGGCTCGGAAAACCCAAGAGTTATTGTTGAGAAGCCTCTCCATCCTCAACGTGTGACTGTTTGGTGCGGTTTATGGTCCGGCGGGGTCATTGGACCTTACTTTTTCGAAAATGAGGTTGGATCAACAGTTACGGTTAATGGATTGCGCTATCGAGAGATGATTAATGATTTTTTATGGTCGGAGTTGGATGGTATTGATCTGGACAACGTTTACTTTCAACAAGGCGGCGCTACGTGCCACACAAGCAACGAAACCATTGCTCTTTTACGGGAAAAGTTTCCGGACCGTGTTATCTCTGGAAGAGGTGATCACAATTGGCCACCGAGATCTTGTGATTTAACACCTTGCGACTTCTTCCTTTGGGGCCACGTGAAAGATAAGGTGAACGCCAATAGCCCCGCGTCGATTCAAGACCTCAAAGATAGAATTCGTGAGGCTATCGAGGACATAGGGCAGCCACTTTGCGATTTGGTTATGGAAAATTGCATGAAAAGGATATGGTCCTGTAAGCGTGGTCGTGGTGGCCATTTGGCTGATGTTGTTTTTCATTATTAACGGCATACCTTCCTCTTTATTATGAAATAAACATCCGATCATATATCTCAAACAATTGCATTTTTCTTTGAATAACAAAATAACACCTCTTGTTGGAAAACCCTATACTATTTTTGTCCATATTCCTTGTACCGCTACTTGAAGAAACATCAATTCGTAGGAATAAAAGTGCAATGTCATCAAACTTTAGATAAACTTAAAAAAAACTACTTCTTACTACTTCGAGATTTTAAAGTGTGATATAGCTGAAGGCATATATTAATAGAAACCATGGACTTTAGCTGCACAAACTTGCACGTTTTTAAGAAATTTAGCATTTTCAGTGCCGTATGCAGTAAAAAATAGTTAGGGTCCTTTTTTCAGCATGGTTGGCAGGAAAACATAGCGACCACTGCTGCGCTTCGCTTGAGCTATAAATTTTTGTTTGTAATAATATGCAAACACCACTTGATTTAGAAAAATTACAAAAAAAGGTAGATTTTAGATGGAAGGCTTCGGTGGCTTGCCATCGAATCAAGGCAACTTTCGAAAAGAAGCAAAACTTGTTAATGTCTTCAGAAGCAATTATAGCAGTTAATAGGAAAATTAAAGTTAAACATGAAACCCGAAACTCTGATATACTGCAATATATAATATCTGAGGAATTTGAAGAAAGGTGTTTTTAAATGTTGTAAAAAATGGATGTAGAGGGTTTAATTTCCAATAATTCATGATCGAAAACCGATTATCCTAGCAGTAAAAATTAACAAAATGTAATTTTTAATGGCAATATATGCTCTACTGAGTTTAATAAGAGGTGTTATTATTTTTTATTTGGGTTTGAAATTACTTAGGTGCGCATAAGTATGCACAGATATTTGTAGTTTTTTCAATACTTCCCTTTTTTATTTTTTTTTTTTTATTTTACCATTTTTAGTATACACCCTTTATATTGATGATATGAGTTGCTGTACCAAATTTCATCAATATATCTTTTATAGTTTCCGAGATACTGTCAACTTAGTATTTGGTTTGTATGGGAGTTGGGCGTGTCCGTGGGGCGATTGAAGTAATTATTGGCATATTAACTTCTCTTTATAACAGAATCATATGTACAAAATTTTATTGTCGTACGACTATACCTTCTATTTTTGTCCCTCGCTACTATGGACTCGCGACACTGTGCGACGTTGCTACAAACAGCAACAAGAAGTGCAGTTCAAATGGGGTTTTTGCAGTCGCCTTCTATGTTAATCCGCATGAAAAATGTTCCAGGATACGAGACGCAAATGAATCATTGCAACTGAAAACTCGTTTTAATAAATTATCATAGAAAACACAGCAGATGGCAATGACACAAAGTGGGCCAGCCATGGTTCGGTTAGTGTTTCGAAATAAATTTGTTGAGGAGGTTGTTGGCTACACACATTGATTAAATGAAGACAAATACATACGAAATAAATTAACAAAATAAGAACGGACCCAAGTAACTTTTTCCATCAATAGCTCACAGAAAAAATATTCAAGTTTCACGCTACATTGCTCCGTCAATTGACCAGCGGCTGAAAATGGGTTAACGCAGATTAAAATCATTGATTATTGTTGCTGTGCACTTGCAACATTCATTTATTTACTCGCATCGAAAGGTTCGATGCTGTGTTTTCCCTAAGCGATCACATTTAGCCCACATTTCGGTGAAGTTCTCATTGCTTTCATTATCGATTGCCCGCCGAGAGTTTCCAATTAAACTATTTCCAGAGTTTAATTGAGCATGAATAATTTCGAATACTTATAGCAACCTTATAGCCGGCAACCTTTCGGCTGTTTGTATTTATGGCTTGGTCCCAAATTAGTGCACGCATTTCTATTTAGAAACACACACATGCCCGCAGTCGCTTGCTCACCTGTTAACAGATAAATCCAGCGAAAAAATACTTCAAAAGTAACTAAAAGGATTAAATGTGAAATGAGCGCAACAACAATAAAAAGCACATTGCTGTTTGGCAATTTGCGTTTGTGCGCCAAGAGACCGAAGCATGAAAGGGAAGAATGCAAGAAAAGAAGGCAATAAACTTTGCTGAAACTTTACGCATTACATTCCGTTATCGACCCTCATTAGTCGGGTGAGTGCTAACAGGAACTTTTGTTCATGAACGATTTGGCCACTACACAACCACGACCACGACTGCAGTTGCGACTGCCACTGCGACTACGAGCGCCAACCGGTGCCAACGCTCATAGATTGGCTAATGCTGTGCGGCTTTAAAATGTGCGCAATTAACGCGCGTGTTAATCCTTGAACTAATTTCACTTTATTGCCGCACTTAAAGAGCTTCAGCTGCAAATAAAACTTCCGCTCAAAAGGGATCAACACGACGTCGTTCAGTGCGGCCAACGGATTGTGTGTGTGTGTGTGTGTGTTTGCTAGTGGCCGGCATGGGATGAAGAGTGTTGGGTTTCGGTGTTGCAGTTACAGGAATTAACATTTTTCTGCCCCATTAAAAGTTTATTTTGTATTTTTAATTAACTGAAGCAATAAGCGAACTTGAGTCAAAAAACGAACACAAATATGTGAGCACTCAGTGTTGCAGGGGTGACTCGAATTGCATCCAAAGTGGGGAGCAATCATGGCAAATTGTCGCTTAAAAAACTGTCTGTCCGCGTAAGAAAATGTTGGCTAGTCAGTTACACAGACCGAACGTGGCACGAGTGTGGACTGGGCGTTTGAAAAAGTTGCACAAATAATAGAAAATAAATAAAATTAAAATTAAAAAATTAATAAATGTTTCCATGTCACTTTTTCCAAGAGTACATCAGTCCTACAAAACACATATAATATATCCAATACTTCTTTAAAGTCTGTTTCTGAAATCAAGGACTTGGGAGTTATTTTTGATCACAAGTTTTCCTTCTCGAGTCATGTCAATGCTACCATTTCAAAATCCTATGCTATGTTAGCTTTTGTTAAACGTAATTCCTCTGAGTTCACTGATCCGTATACCTTATAGTTACTCTACACATCCTTCGTCCGATCTAAATTAGAATATGCCTCGTTCATCTGGAGACCCTACCATGAGTGTTATAACTACCAATCGCATTGAACGTGTTCAGAAATGCTTCCTTCGCTTTGCTCTTCGGTCCCTCAGATTCCATGAACCCATTCCCTCCTACACCTCTCGTTGTAAACTCCTTAATCTGAACTCCCTTTACAATAGGAGAATAATTTTATCCCTATCCTTCGTCTTCGACTTGATTTCTAGTGTAGTTGATTGTCCTGTTCTGCTTGAAAGAATCTTCTTCAATATTCCTCTTAGAGTACTTCGTCATTATACCCCTTTTTATGTTAATTTTTAGAGTCCGACCGATTAATCGGCATCGGCATCGGCTAGTATCGGCCAATAAAATTGGTATCGGCATCGGCCAAAAAAAAAAGAATCGGCATCGGCCTTTTTTGGCCGATACCACATCGGCCTTTTTTGGCCGTCATGGAAAAACTCACAGTGATAATCTTTGGGACTTCCACGATTGCGAAGTTTTATCGCAAGGGATGGAACTGGAAGAAGGCAGTTCGCCTTTAAAAAAACAGTTTGAAGCATATCTGGCGGAACAACGCATTCCTCGAGATTGCAATATTTTCGAATATTGGCATCAAAGTTCCTACTTCCTGTTAAATAAAGTAGCTAAAAAGTATCTATCTGCGCCTGCATCAAGCGTTGCAAGCGAACAGCTATTCAGTGCTGCAGGTCAGTTGCATAGCGATAGACGCACCAATTTACTCGGTGAAAATGCTAACAAACTTCTTTTTTTGCACTACAATATAAAATTATTTAATTTTGATTATTAAAAATAATTAAATTAAAACAATATCAATTAAAACTAAAGCACTGTTCACTCAAAATTGGTACGCACAAATGAGGTTATATCTTTTGAAAAAACAAGCACACGATAATATTCTATAGCTCAAACAAAAGGGTATTTATTCAGTTATTCAAATAAGGAAACAACAATTTTATGTTTCATTTGAATGTATGAATTTGCGGGCATTTCTCTTGATGCTGTCCATTAATCGTTGAACATCCGCTCTAGTGACCTGGGCAGCAAACTTGTTCCACTTAACAATCATTGATTCAGCGTTTTTGATAGCACCACCATTTCTGCGCATTTTGTTTTTAACAATAGCCCAATATTTTTCGATTAGGCGTAAATTTGGGCAATTTGGTGGATTGCTATCTTTCGGCACTACATCGACACTGTTGGCTTGATACCAATTCATTGTTGCCTGTGAATAATGAATGCTCGCCAAATCTGGCCAAAACTTTACTGAAGAACGATGATGATCAATAAAAGGCAGTAAACGTTTCTCTAAGCATTCCTTCCTGTATACTTCGGACGTCATAGCGCTCAAAGCCACATATGCCCTACTCTTCAGGCCACAGCTGCAAATAGCTTGCCAAATCATCACTTTTTTGGCGAATTTATCAACTTTTTTGTATTTGTATTTTGAAGGAACATCGCCTCGTTTCTTTGAAGCATAAAAATTTTGTCCTGGGAGTTGTTTAAAGTCAAGTTTAACATAGGTTTCATCATCCATTATAACGCACCCATTAAATTTGGTCAAAATGTTGTTATAAAGTTTACGAGCGCGTCGTTTTGCTATTATATTTTGTTTATCTGGCCGATTTGGGAATTTAATAGCTCGATACGATTTCAGTCCTGCTTTAACGCGTATTCGCCTAGCTGTTGATAAGCTAGTTCCAAACTTTTTAGCGCGATCATTGTCAGATAGGCCGGGATTCTTTTTAATTGAGGCTAGAACACTTTTTTTTAGTTTTGAGTCATTTTTTGTATTATTTTTAATTATTTTTTTCTTCCTTTCAAAGCTCAGGGTGTCCTTATATCGTTTTATTACTCTGCAAACTGTAGTTTTGGACAACTTTAATATGTTAGCAATTTTTGATCCTGACCATGTCGGATTTTCCACAAATTTGTTCACAATTAATTTCCGAGCAGCAAACTCCATCGCGAATAAAACTCACTAATAAAAAGCAAGTTCTACAAAATTTCAACCTGATAACGGTACATTCATTGCCTACTGATACGAACTTACTTTTTTTAATACATTCCAAAAATGACTCCGTAGGGATTGCTAGAGTGCGTACCAATTTTGAGTGAACAGTGCTTTAGTAATTAAAAAATAAATAATGAAGCGCGATCCTTCGCTTAGAAAACAAAATGGATAAGTAGGTGTGGTACTCATATGTTTACTGATTTAAAATTATATATAGTATATACTTACATACGTTGCCTACCATATTAACATAATAAACTTCATCTGTCATTGCGCTTTGCCATTGTCAAAAGCCTCACCCAGATTTCGTCTGGCCAGACGACAAAGTGCAAATGTGTAGTAACTAATTACTGCCCATCGAAGGGTTAAGTTAAGAAGAAGAAGAAACAAAGTGATTGGAATTTCGTAACCTTGGACCCGTAATTTAGGATCTATTGCCATACTGCAATGTGTCAATAGCTTTCAAAACGTCTACTTCGTACAACGTCTAAACGTCTACTTAACGTTTCTTCAAATGTTTATAACTTATAGTTGTGTATAGTTTTATGTCAGAAATGAGACTTTAAAGTTTTCGCAAGAACATTGAAGCTCACTGACTGAGCACACCTCGCAAATAGCCGCAAATCCTCCACTTGAACGCACCATAAATCGTGAATGTATCAAAAGAGAAATTCGCTACGGGACATAAAAGCCACTGCAGCCGCACGAAGTGGAGTGCACACTTCAGCAATTGCCTCTTTAACTGTTGAATTGCTTGAATTGAAATCACTCAACCGACGGCAGCCAACTCGTCCGGCACTCGCACACGAGACGCTCTCTGCCGGCATGAGGTTCTTTTGTTTGTTTGCACTTCAGGCAGACACACCAACACGCACACACACACTTTCGCGCGCAATAAAACACAAAAAACGCACACAAAGCAACGGCAATCGCACGAAAAAGCGAAATAATAATTAAAACAAACGAGATAATTAAAAGCGCCCCCGTGGTTACGGGTGCTGGCGCGCTGTCGGGCTGCCGTACGGCGCCGGCGTGTCTGCTAAAGTGGCAAGGTTGACACTGATACCGCGATATGGCGATACAATTCGCGCTATGTGCACTCACCCACACACACACACACATACAAATGTTTCACATACACTGCGCGCAACAAAGTCATTGAGCAATAAAATTTGTTTAGAATTTTTTTTTGTAAAATTCCAACACAACTACACAACTTTGCAGAGCGATAAGCCAATGTCACATAATTCCAGCTGACAATACAAAACACCGTTAAAATTACTTTCGCTTTTGTGCTGATTGGCGCTCGGCGTGTACAAAATATTTCTCACTGTACTTTCGCGCTTATTGTACGTCAGACTGTTTGTCTGCACTGCTCTCTGTCTGTCTGTTCGGCTGTCGGTGCGTACAAATGTGTTTGTTTATTTTTTTAGCGCGCGTAAATATTTATTTGCGAATTTGCTGAATGGATTATTTTTTGCTGCCATGCAGAGCCGATCCTTGTCGGTGCTTGTGCACTCGAAATGTTGCATGCTGCGTTAATTGCAATAAACAAAAACAATAGCGAAAAAAGCCACCAACAGTGTCCACTCAGAATTATTTCAAATCGTTGTGTGTTGCCTTTTGTGTGTGAAGCACACATTTCTTTACAATTCGCTCGTTCACATCATTTCATTTCGTTTTTTCACAATTAAACAAAAACAAAAACAGAAAACTTTAACAAGCCAAAGCCGACAACGGTGCGGGCAGACGCCTGAAATAGTTGCGGCCAGTTGGTTTGACAGCTTTATCTGTTGCACATTTGACGTTTACGCTTCTGGCAATGACAAGCTTCACCAAACTTAAAGAGCAAGTTTTGGAGCGGATATCATTTCAGCGCGCTAAAGCGAGATCCCTGAATGCAAGAGCCCTGAATATACGAGGTCGAAAAGTATTTATTTATTTACCAGGAAATCAAGTTTCTCTATACAACACTTTAACCCATGTTTTGCTCCTTTAGGCCGCAAATTTCAAAAAATCCCGTCCTGTGCTTGCAGTTCAAATTTCATGTTTGTAGCTTTAGCGGTTTGGACTGGGCGGTGATAAATCAGTGAGTCAAACAGTCAGTCAGTCAGAGCAAACAATTATATAAATATAGATTTAAGTTGTTGTTGTTTTAGGTAATTCCCAATCCATTCTTTTATTCGAAGGGTCCGACCCAGTTTCATAGTAGTCACAAAAATTTGCCACGCCCCTTGTTCAATGCCCATAAAGCTTTACCAGTAGAAAAACACATTTATGGGACGACGGTGTCCAACTTATAATTCTGAAGCTATTCTATATTAAAAATTTGGCTTGTGTGGGCGGTGCCATGCCCCTCACCCAATACCCACCCGTCGAAGGACACATCTAAATCTTAAGTTTGTGCCAAATGTCATTGATGTGTGACCTGTAGTTCCAAAGTTATTCAAAACATTTGAGTCGCTTGAAGGGGCCACACTTTACTCATAACCCTATCTCCTAACCTTTATATCCTTCCTGAACCAACGCAATGCTTCGCATTAATAGGGGTCATCCCCTGCGCGTTTGTTCCTGTTTAAAAAAAAAAAAAAACCTCCCTTGTCCAACGCTAATTCCAAAGATATTTCCTATTAAAAATTTAGGTTGTATGGGAGGTGCCACGCCGACCTTGCGGGTCGTATTCACACTATGTGGTTTACGGAGATTTGGGCAAGATGAACATTCTGTGAAAGATTCAGCTCAATGGGCCGTTTAGTTTTTTAGTTTTAGTGTCGTATGACCAACAAACAAACAGACATTCATTTTTATATATATTATTTATTTTTATATAGAAGTATAAGTATAAAGATATATATATATATAGATTAATATCTATTTAGTCCCCTTCAAAGTAATCCCCCAAGATATAGTAAAATTGTTTCCAATTCTCGAAGCACTTCCAATATGCGTTTTTTTGTATGGCCTTGAGCTCTTCTCAAGCCTGTCAAATCTCAAGTCAATCAAGTTGCAGAAAGTCAAGCACGGTGAATACAGTGGCTGAAGCATGATTACGATGTTGTTTTGGCCTAAAGATCACAACCAAGAAACGATGTTTGCTATGAATTGTTTGGCCAAAAATCCGACAAGTTTCTTATAATATTCCTTCTAGGTAAAATTTCTTACAGATCCACATTAGGTCAAATGATCACTTTTTCTGTGCGAAAGTCAAATTTCGTAAATGCCGTTATACAATTTTTTTTTGCATGATCATGTTAGAAATACTCCAAAGCAACGGAACATCCACTTTTTTTTTTAACATGAAGTATCCTTTGACAGTACTCAGTCAAAGTCACTTTATCGACAAGTCATTGAAAATTTGTTTGCGGAATCAGTATTGATTCGAAAGTTTTAAGTGAATATTGTGAAAATTGTGCAAATAATTTAAAGAAAGTTTAAAATGGAAAACGATGAATCAATTATTTAATTAATTATTAATGATTTTATTCAAAATATATGGAATTTTTTTTGTTTTGCTTGGAAAAAACTAATTTTCTAACATAACCTAAATGCTTTTGCGGTTGATTTCAAATTTTAACTTCATGCAAGCTTTTAAAATTTCGGCAACATTTGGCAAAGAAAAAGTGAAAAGAAATGAATAAATTAGTATATTATAAGTTCATTTCATTTTATTTCAAGTTGCGCTTTTTTGCGTTTTGCTAGTAATACCATTTTTTCAAGGACACTACGCTATACAAAAATTCGAATTGTTTGAAATTTGGCTCGAGGAACGCGAAAAGGAGAAAAAGCATGATGTGCTTCTTAATCATGTCGTACAAAATATTGGTGGTACTGAAATTTCCGATGGTTGCAGGAAAATAATAGAAGAGAAAGTGCGCCTTTTCTGCAAATACTTGGCAGAAAAATGGGATAAATGTAGCAGAAAGGCGGAAAAGCTTCGAACTGAAGACTACGCATGGCTTAGTACTGAAATAAATTTTGGAATTAAAAAATTAAAAGTTAAAGCAAAATCTTCGGCTGTTGGACGTCCGTCCACGAGTCCCATTTTGCGACAAATCCGAATACGGCAAAAGAAAAGCGGCAGCAGAGCTTTCAACCACAACAAGTGACGAAACTAACTTATTGGTTCGTGCAGCAGCAATATCGGCTCGAAAACAAGGGGATGAAAGGGGCGTGAAAGGGTTAATATTTTTTTGTTTAATTTGTTAAAATTATACCTCCTTTTGCCTTTGCTACGATTTTGGCTTCAAATAATACATTATTTTTTCATTTTTTACCTCAGAAAAGTTAACGGGCGTGAAAGGGTTAATATTTTTTTGTTTAATTTGTTAAAATTATACCTCCTTTTGCCTTTGCTACGATTTTGGCTTCAAATAATACATTATTTTTTCATTTTTAACCTCAGAAAAGTTAATGGGCGTGAAAGGGTTAACATTTTTTTGTTTAATTTGTTAAAATTACACCTCCTTTTGCCTTTGCTATGATTTTGGCATCAAATAATACAATCTTTTTTCATTTTTAACCTCAGAAAAGTTAATGGGCGTGAAAGGGTTAATATTTTTTTGTTTAATTTGTTAAAATTATACCTCCTTTTACCTTTGCTACAATTTTGGCATCGAATAATGCAATATTTTTTAATTTTTAACCCCAGAAAAGTTAATGGGCGTGAAAGGGTTAATATTTTTTTGTTTAATTTGTTAAAATTATACCTCCTTTTACCTTTGCTACGATTTTGGCTTCAAAGAATACAATACCTTAGCCATTATTAATTTCGCACAGAAAAAGTGGTCATTTGACCTAATGTGAGATCGTATGAACTTCTGGCAAGTACTCACGATGCATCACGCCATTGGAATCCACGAAAAAAGAGACAAAACCGATCATGGCGTACTTTTTTCGGTCTTGCCTCTTCTGGCCGCTTTCATTAAAATGATTGGGCTTGACGTCATTCAACAACGTTTGAGCAATGCTCATGTGATGGTTTTTTTGGACAAAATTGCAATTTCAGAACAAAATTTGCTAATACGTATTTCTTATTGACCGTACGATCTTCTGGCTAGAACTCATGATGCACCACGCCTTTGTATTAGAAGAATAGTAAGCAAAACTTTTACATTTGACCGAACTTGGCGAGTTTTTTTCTAGCTTGGCTCTTCTGGGCGCTTTCTTCCATTAGAATGATTGGGTTGGATTTTCGTTAAAATCATTTAACAGCTCCTCAGCGATAATCTTTAGATTTAAATTTTGATCTAAATTTTTCAATTTCAGAAAAAACTTCACTTCCACACGTTTAATGCCTAAAACATTCCAAAAAAATGCCTAAAACATTCCAAAAAAATTCTTGACATGAGCCGAGCGATGTGCCAACATTCTCAGCAACTTCCCTAATAGTGATTTGACAATTCTTCCTAACAATTTTCCTTACTCGTTCAACGATTTCATCAATATTTTATTAATTTTTTTAATTATCTGTGACCCACTTCCATTCACACGAAATCACTAAAAAACAAAACCAATCGCCTAGAATCTATTCTGTCTTTCACTGTACTTAAGGAGTCACAATGCTTTTGTGGTGGCCCATTCGATTAAATTTTTCCATGTTCTAAATGTCAACACACACTTAAAACTAGTCGCGCTGGTAGACGTACTGACTTGTTGTTGTTGCTTAATGTTTTGCGTAGAGCAGTGCGAGCAATTATAGATAGACGCATGTAAAGTGATAGCCCGCCGACAGCGCTTCAGGCCCATTCCACACCACCAGAAGCCGAGAACAGTCGAGTTGAAGTTGGCAACACTAACCATTCAGTGGCCCTTATGTCTATTAGGGGTTTCTTTGTTTTTATTCACAGGCAATTGCTTCTGTTTCCACTCGAATCAATTTTCATTGTCGCCTTTTTGCCAAGTGCGTTGCCCCCCGCTGCCCGCCCAACACTTCCCCATACAGTGCGCACTACACGGTGAGTGAGCATAAACAAAACGGAATTCGCATGAATAAGGCGCTGGGAAAACTAAAAAAAGAAAATCGACAGAAAGAGCGAGCAAAAAATGAGGAGCAGAATTGAATCAACTTGACACACAATAAAAGGATGCGCCCAACACACACACACACACACACACACAAATCAATAGATAGATGGATCGACAGACAATGCAATGAAACGGCTGGCAGGAAGGAGGGCCACGGCAGCGGACGAGTGCTCAATGAAAAACAGTAATAAATGCAATGCAAAGAATTAATGAGAATAGAGTGAGAAATGAGGTTAGCACAATTCAATTTAACTGGATGCGAAGTGCGATGATGCGGCGCTGCGCTGTAATGGAAAACAAAAGGCATTTTCATTCGACGAATGCAAATTACCATAACAGCAAATAGGTTAAGTATGCGCGGCCAAACGGTTGGCCGGCAAAGTGGGCCGACCAGGCGAACGAATATCAGTGCAGGATTTCATTGAAATGCGATTACGATTGATTTGCGCCAGCGACTAGAAAGCTTTTATTATAATTAAAATGCGAAGCGACCCAATCGAGTGCGTCCATTTTCGGTTAAAAGCCAAAACGTAAGCGACGACGAACGTAAACGTTGGGTGCAGCGCAACAAATTTCGGTTTATTTTTTGTTTTAGGGCGCAAAGTTAAACTTTTGCCACGCGACGTGAAAGCGCTTCAAAGCGGAACGTACAAACAGATAAAGCGGTAACAAGTGGAATAATGTCCGGAAGCGAAAGGCGGCCAACAAAGTAGCGCGCACAACACACATAAACACACATACACACACACATGCGTCGCCTTTACGCTAGTGCACAGTGATTCGTTCCATAGACAAAATTCAAAAAATTTATCCTCTCAGAATTTAATGATTTTGATGTCATTTGAAAGGTAAAACTCCAACTAAGAAAACCCCAAAAAATCTAAGCAAAAAATTAATTAGTCTGTGTGCAAAAGCGGCTCAAAGTTGAAACTTTTTTCACAAAAAAATTTAAACACATATTTTCTGTCTTTTAGTCTATTGAGTAAAAAAAATTGTAAATACATCGTTACCAAGAAGTTGCTAAAATTTTCCATATAGATTAAGAAATGATGTGGCCATTTTCGCTTTTAATGTTTTTTCAATTTTTTCAAATTTGCAAAGCTGAGGCTTTTACATCACTTTAAATTCAAAATATTTTTCTAAATTAAAAATCTGAAAATTGGCAAAACTTAGAGGAAAATATCAAAAAAGTATGTGGAAGTATGTTCCTGGATTTTTTTTAATTTTAAGAAGCATTCTCTCTTTGTCGGATAATGTAATTACATCCTCCGATATCTTCTGATCTCAGAAAAAATTCAATTTGAAAAGTGGTCTAAACACCTAGTTTTCGACAAAATTTATTTTATTTATGCCTAAAAGTATGCAATCAGCATGAAAAATTGGAAAATCTGCAAAAAAGCAAAACATACGTCTATTATTATAATTTTTATTGCAAAACCAAAGCGATGTAAGACAATCTCTGTTACTCTTTGCAATTATCAATGTTGACGTCACCGATTAAATGTAAAATCTGAAAAATCTAGCCAACACACTCGTTGCTATAGCTCACCAAAAATGACGAAAATTGCAAATTTAAGCATTGCCAAACTACCAAAGTTTAAGAAAAATAAAATGGAGATTTCAATTCAGCAGATTAACTAGTATACCAAATTTTATGAAGAACGGACCACTCCTTCTAATTTTGAACCGCGGTTGTATGGAGTCGAATCACTGTTTAGTGGCGCCAATTGTGTGACTGTGTGTGTGTGTGAGTGTGTAGTGGTGGCAATAAAACGAACAAGTGGCGAAAAATCGCATGTGCGCTGCTGTACGTCGCGGCACACACAGAAATACGAATAATTGCACTTAACTGCGCTAACTACTTTTTCAAATTAGCGCTCTCGGTGCGCAAGGACGAAACGCCAGCAAAGCAGCGAGTCGCAATCGCAATCGCTGCAGCGCCAAAGGGAGTTGGCGCACTTTTAATTGCGTGATTACTGGGCAGGCAGGCAGGCAGTCAGCCGTTTCGTTCAAGTTAAATTGCGGCGCGCCGCGACTTCGGTTTGGGGCTGTGCTGCAACACTGACTGGGTGTGTGTGCGTGTGTGAGTTACTTTGTGATTGTGTGTTTGTGTATGTGTGCAATATTCAAATAAGATTCTAATTATCTAATGAGTGCACAACTTTTTCCATAATGAAGTCTTAAATGTGCTTTTGAGAAGGTCTTGAGTGCAATTGCGGCGCACAATTCACAGCACAGTCGAAGACAAATGCAAAACAGAAAAGGAAGAAACGCGACACCGCACGCCGCAATGTCAAAGCAACCACTTAAGCGGATAACGAAGAGCAGCCACAACAAAATAATTAAATAATTCCACATTAAGGCCCATCAATGCATGTCACCAGTTCGTCGGCAGTCGGTAGCGATGGCATTGCAAAATTCATTTCATAAGACTGCAACAAAGACTGCGGTGTTGCCACATGGAATATATATGACTTTAGTAATTTGTAGATTAAATTGAGTAGTTAAAGTAGTTAAATTGAAATTAAATATGTCATGTACACAACGAAATTATATTTAAAAATTAATGATAAAAAATTCTCCTTCTGATGAAGTATATTTGCAGTTTGAAATGAATTAATCTCACATGAATTCAATTCAAGTTCTATACCATACTCTCAATAAAACACACACCAAAAGTATGATCAAGTGAGGCTACATGGTGTTAGAAATATACAATTTCGTATTAAAAAAAAATCTCCTACAGCTTTGGTATGAAAGTGTTGTCAAAGATGGGCCCAGCAACGAGAAAATACGCCACATTTTACAATTTGTGTTTGATAAAGGCGAAACCGAAAGCTGGACGACTGAAAATGTGAATAGTGGATTCATGGAATCCGTTAAAGTAATTTTTATGTAAAAGATGCACCACGCCAATTGTTGAAAATGTCGATAAAATCATGGAAATCGTTAAGCCCGACCGCCATTCAGGTTGGTAGGTATAACTGGTTGGCCATGAATGGCCACACATAGACGTTTATTGGGTCCTAAGTGGTACCATATCCGTATCCAGGTCCGGAGATCCATTTATGAGTTGTAATAGTAATCCGTAAGAATTCGAATGCTTTTGGCAAACTTCCGCAAACGCTTCAGGCCTTGTGTCACTACTTGCCCCGAAGATTGTCAAGCGTTGTCTTGAGATGGCGGGCCGCCATGTAAGTACTGTTTCGATTTCCCATGAGCTAAACATTTCACATTAATTTCGTTTGGAAACATTTGAATAAGCCTGTATACAAAAAGAATGAATGCCAATAAATGCCACACGAGTTAACATAAAAAGAAATGTTTTAAATCAAATTTCCATCTACGAGTCGCTGCTGAATCGCAAAAAATTGACCCATTTCTGAAGCGGATGGTGACTGGCACTGAGCCACTGCGAGCCGACGCAAGCGGTGGTCAAGCCAGGATTGACGGTCAGCAAGGTGGGATTGTGTGTGTGTGTTTGGTGGCATTGACAGGAAATCATCTACTATGAGCTGCTTCCCTACGGACAAACTCTTCATTTGGGCCTGTAATTTGACCATCTAAAGAAAGTAATCGATCTGAAGCAGCCAGCTTTGGTCAATAGTAGAGAAATTGTGTTCCATAAGAACAACACCAGCTAACACATATCGATAGTGACCACCCAAATCTCGGTGAGTTTGGCTGGGAGGTTCTAATGCATCCACCTTATGGTATGCACCAGGCCAATTGTGCACACAGGGGGGTTTGGGATTTCAAACCCCCAAAACACAATAATTGCTGGTTCAAAATATGGTTTCGCATGGTTTTCGACTTAAAAGTTGTACGCAAAGCCGTCCCCACCAAAATGAAATCCTGTGTGTCTCACTGCACCAGACACCAAGTGAATACGTTGAATAATTTTGCTGGTGAAAAATTGGCCGCAAGAGAAGCTTATGAAAATCGGCTGTCACAGTTTTTTGCCAATAGGAATGAGGGTTTCTCTGAAAGAAGCATAATGGAATTATCTTTAAAATTGCAATAAGTTATTGAACAAAACAGTGTATATTTGACCTAAATCAGATCATTCTAACTATGCAAAATAAAGCCTTTAATTTCCAAAAATAATGGATTTATTTTTAATTCTCCTTAAATAAATACAACTATCACTACGATAATTCACTATGGCTGAGCTTCCATGCTGTGTGTGCCGACATTTTACTTCTTTATTCTTATTGATGTACAAATGCCGAGTTCAGAACCTTTTTATAGTCACTTTTTTTAATTCTCAGAAGTTTGTCATGATTCACAGACTACCAAAATTTTACAAGCAAACTTTTCTCTGTTTGACATTGACTCATTCAGGAATTGAACTTACGACTCTCTGACTGGTTACTATTGCTTTGACTTTTATTTTTAACCCTTTCCGGAAATTTGGTCGATATATCGTACAATTAAAATAACATTCTTCTAAAAAATTTCATTTGACAGCGAGCGCACAATTCATGAAACGGTTTTTTCATATTTGTTAAGTAGGCTGTGCTTTATCATTCTGTTTAGAAAAATAAATCATAGTGGTGGTGGTTACACAGTATTTGTTTGTTTTGTAAAACGTTCTTTGCAAGAAGTTGAGCAAGCAACAAGTGACGAAGCTTCTGCAGGGACAATTTTAGGTTTGTAATATTTTTCGGTAACAAAAAACATAAACATTTAAAAGTTTAAAAATCAATTGATTTATAAAAGTTAATAAATTTAACATTTTTTGAGCTTAAACGTTTTTCCCGAGTCTTTAAAAAAATTGTACGATATATCGTACAATGGCACTTAAATCAAATGTACGATATATCGTACAAATGGAAAGCAAAGGTTGCAAGTTATGTTCGCATTTTTTTAAAGTTATAGGTTTGGTAACAGATTCTTTGCTTTTGTATGCCTGCCACGCCCATCTGTAAACCACTTGGCTAATAAAATTCGACTATTCGGCAATTTTCGATTAAAAATAAAAATTACTACACGATTTTGTGTTTTACTGAGCAGACACGGGTTATGCAAGGTTAGACATGCGTACTTGCCACTCCCACTACGATAAAAGGAATCGGCTGTATTCAGTATCTTTCTGTAAAACTGTACGAATTTGAATTGATTCTGTGTTTTATTGAGAGGAAAAGGGCTTTGCAACAACAACAACGGTTATAGAAGGCCGAATAAATGTGACTCAATTGTTTATACACTATGATCAATAAGTACCGGGACTGTGTATTTTAAATTTTCCGCCGTTGCCCGATGCAGGTAAAAAAATTTTTTTTAGGTCGGTAGGACCTTAACTGACATCTGTGTCAAATTTTGAGCGGGATTGCATCATTAGTTTTTGTTTGGCAGCTGTTAGCGTCAGTCAACTTTTTGTACTTCGTCGCATTTTACAATGGATAATTTTGTTGATCAACGTATTTGTTTGAAATTTTGTCTTAAGAACGAAATTTCTTGTGCCAATGCGCTTAAAATGTTGCAGAAAGCATTTGGGGAGTCTGCTCTATCAAGAACCAGAGCGTTCGAGTGGTATAAAATGTTCAAAAGTGGTCGTGAAGTGGTCGAGGACTTTCCTCGTTCTGGACGTCCTTCAACATCGAATACCGACGAAAATGTTGAAATTGTGAAGAAAATCGTGCTTGAAAATCGTCATGTGAGCCTCAGAGAGATTTCTAACGATCTTAACATCTCTTATGGAAGCGCACAACACATTGTTGTCGATATTTTGCGCATGAAACGCTTCGCCGCACGGCTTGTTCCTCAAGACTTGAATGCGCCGTCTCACAAAGCACACATTATTCGCGATTATTTGAACAAACACAGTGTGAATATCATCGATCAGGCTCCCTATTCTCCAGATATGGCACCATGTGGCTTTTTCCTTTTCTCCCGACTCAAGTTACCGCTTCGTGGAAAGAGATTTGAGTCCATAGAGGTCATAAAAGAAAATGCGACGCGAGAGCTGAAGGCCATACCTGCTTCGGCTTACCAGAAGTGCATGGACGATTGGATTAAGCGTTGGCATATGTGTATTGCTTCAGATGGGGCTTATTTTGAAGGGGATAAAATAAATTTACCAGAAGAATAAAACAATTTTGTTTTTTTGACACAGTCCCGGTACTTATTGATCATAGTGTATATATAATTTATATAACTTTCGATCAAAATGAAATTACGTTTTGATTTTTTGTTGTTATAATTTATGTTTTCTATTAAAAAAGTCAATGAATTGTTCATAAAACTTAAAAATCCGAAACCAAAAATTCATGAATTTTTATTCCTTTGCGGACCATTGTACGATATATCGTACAAAATTGATGAAGCTGTAATTCTCAACCAAAATGATTTTTTTGAAATTTTTTTGAATTTTATTGCTGAAATGTTCAATAAGAGTCAATATTTTGAAGGAAAAAATTGTATCTCAAGAAATGTGGAAATTGACCGGAAAGGGTTAATAGGGTTCAAAAATTAGTTCTACAATTAGGGTTCTACAATTACAATTAGCCAAATCCATTGTGTACTTTTCGAGTTTTCGTCTTTTGAGAGTCTTCATAGTTCATTTACATAGTTTTATTTATTGTCAGTTTATGAACAAATATGTTGGCCAAAGATAACTGAAATACTCTTTAATACTCGACAGTTTGTTTCACCCATTTTGCTTCCCCTTCTCTCCGCACATTTGCACACAAAAACAATTTCTTGAGAATTTGTCTCCGTTGCTCTATGAAAATTCTTTTGCTGTGCTTTGTGTGTGACATTTGCAAATAACACAGAATGTCAAAGAATTTATGTGCACGAAAGAAATAAAACAAAGTAGCCGAATACACCTGCACCCCTTTGCCAACGAGTTCACCTTTGCGGAATGAAATCGTTCACATGTGGCAACGCGCTCGCACACACACCAACTCATTGTGCAACCAAAGTTCCACGCCATATTAAAAAAAAATCAGACAACCGTACACTTTATTAAGACATAACCTCACACTGCGCTTAGATTTTCTTTACCGCAGATTTGGCGCTGCTGCACACGAACGGAAACCGCCCGATAATGCAACAATGACGGATATTTAATATCTGCGCAATGTGCTGCACGCGCCACACAGCCACTCACCGGCAGTCGCTGTCGGCGACGAACGCGTGGCGCGTCGCACACACATTTTTATAATGGCGAAAATTAAGCGAAGATTATTAAAGGAAATGCACGTTCAGCAACCCCGTCCGCCGCCGCACTCTGCTCGAATGAATGCATATGTGGAAAAAATGCCAGCAACAAATAAAAGCTGCTTGCGTGGCAAAAGAGGAAAGTGAATAAACAGCAACAGAAAAACACTTCACTTTGTCTAATTGTGAAATAAATAAAAGAAGCAGCAAATGAAGATAAAGGAACAGTGTGAGAATTGTGTGTGTGTGGAAACGGAAATGGCGCAAATAAAACTCATATCGAAATGCATCCGGCAGTTGCCAGATTGTTGGGTGTAGAGAGGAGGCAACAAGAATATTGCGGAAAGAACGTTTGTTCTATGATAATGGGAAACAGTGGAGCAATTCGGCGAAATATATTGTTAAATTTTATTTTTATAAATTATGAAAAAGATTACGAATAATTTAACCCTTTCGGGACAGCTTTTAACCCGGTTATTATGATCTAAATAAGCTGTTTTAAAAATTTGAAAACCGTATGTCCTTCCCACAAAGTCCTGTGACAAGTTGCTTATAAGCAAAAACTGTCCATGACTGACAAATATTTTAAAATCATTTTTAATTTGGGCTTAAGTGCAGAATAGCTTACCCTCGTGAAAAAAATTAATAAGTATG
Source organism: Melieria picta (assembly GCA_964056695.1). Lineage (NCBI taxonomy): Eukaryota > Metazoa > Arthropoda > Insecta > Diptera > Ulidiidae > Melieria > Melieria picta. The sequence continues at coordinate 128,518,372 of OZ057398.1, forward strand.
CTTATACAAAGCAGTTTGGCTGCTGAGTCTAACAAACTAAAAATTTTGACTCGGAAATGCCTACAAAAGGCGTGGAACGTGGTCAAATTTCAAAACATTTATCAAAATAACTCACTCAATTTTCAATCGATTTATTCGATATCGGTATCAAACGAAAGGTCTTTTCCGTACCTTTATTTTAGTGTACCATATTATATACTGTATTTGTACGAGTAAAAAATTATAAGCAAAAAATATTGTTTTTTATATCAAATTTATAAAACCCGATTTTTTTTCTCGAAAAAACCATAATAAAGATATAATAAATTTGTTACCATATATTCTCTACGGAATTCCCTTTACCATGAAATATAGAACATTTGAACTTTTTTTGTTTTTGTTTTTATATTTAAATTTAAATTGAGTTAAAAGAATCTGCCAGCAATATTGAAATGGCGTTTATGAAAGTTATTGCTTAGGCGCGATATTTTCCAGTCAATCCTTACTGAACCTGATCCCCTAGTTACTCCCATGAGGGTTATTTTTCAAGCAGCCCGGCCGAAGGCCGGCCACACAAAAGGTACTTGAATGCAGAAATTCTTTGCAGGTACTTTGTACAACCCCCTTCAGCCTTCATTGCCTGAAAGTGATGTCGAAGGGGATTACGAAATTGTTTTGGACCAGGAGTCGACTTAGAAAAAATTAAAACACGCATTGAAAAAAAAACAAAAATGTATGTTTTTATATTTTATTGAAAAGAGAGTTGCACACGCTATAATATATTGTACATTTTTTTGTACCTTAATAACGAGGTTTTTGGAGAAAAAAATCTGGTTTTGTAAATTTTATATAAAAAAAAATATTTTTTGCTTATAATTTTTTCCTCGTACATATAAAGTATATAATGTGGTACACCAAAATAAAGGTATGAAAAAGACCTTTCGTTTGATACCCATATCGAATAAATCTATTAAAAATTGAATGAGTTATTTTGATAAAAGTTTTTAAATTTGACCCCCTGCCACGCCATTTGTAGGCGTTTCCCAGGCAAAATGTTTAGTTTGTTACATTCACAAAAACAAGCTCTATACAGCCAAATTTTTCTTTTTTTTCACGAGGGTACGCTATTCTGCACTTGCTCCATTTGATCGTCATAAAGTTAGAAGTTGCTTATAAAAAAAAACCATTGAAGCAAAATAGTAATTATGAATTAATTACTGGATTTTTTTCCTTCATTGGAGTTGATTGTATCCATAGAAATGAATAGAAACAGGAACAAGTGAGAGGCTTATATGAAATTTCACTGAAGAAAGAATAAAACAAGAATAAAACAATGTCGAATAAAACAAACACCAAAGTAAACAAAAAAAAAATCAAGAAAAGAAACACCAAAGATCAACCGAAATATATTGGAACAAACTACACAACTTAGGAAAATGTGCATGGAATGAGTTGGCAGCTTTTACATTGCAAATGTCAAATAATTACTAAGCAATTTTCGAGTGCATACAAATACGAACCGAAGCTGATGCATCCCTTGACTTTTTGGCAATAAGTGAAAATGAAAAGTCACTGCGTGCACCATTAAAACCCAAAACAATAACAACATCAACATCAATAGCAACAAAAAAAAAGTAGAAGAACGAAATAAAGAAATCAACCACACAATCACATTTCACTGTGCAGCAAATGTGTCGCATTATTTTGCCTCATACTGCGCTGCGTACAGCAACCACACACCACCAGCAGCAGCAGCAGCAGAAGCATCAGCAACATTCAAAATGCCGCATCCTGCATTCGGCTGCTTCCTGCTGCATCCGGTATCCCTTTCACCATTCTTAAGCTATGCAAAAGCACTTAATTTGAGTGAGTCGCATGTGAATTGCACTTCTAGCTACAACTTTGCTCGTCCGTCCGCCCCCAACCACCCCACCGCCCAGCCACCGCTTGCATGGCTCTAGCTGCGTCGAGTACTTTTCAACGTTTCGCTACTGCGGTGCCGTAGTGACTGGATGTCTGTCTGTGCGACTGTTTTTCCATCTGTCTGCATGTCCGTCCGCTCGCCCGCACAACCGCCGCCGCCGCCGCCGCTGCATTACGCGCTGAGCCGCCGAGTACTTGGCGAATTTGCCACAAAGCAGCAGCAGCCCAAGTTGCAACTTTGTCTATGCTCGCAATGCAGTGCGGCATGGCTTCACACACACACACACACACACTAGCACATACGCCCACATTCGCATGTTTGCTGCCCGTATGCGCCGACATTTACGCTTTTTCGCTTGGCGCAGGAAGGTCGCTACAACGCGAATTGCAGGGTGCTTTAGTTGATCGAAAGTGCTCACATTGAACCAGTCAATGAAGGTTGCACAACTTAATTTGAACGAAGTAATTTACAATGAATTTCAATAAATTGCAGACAATTATTTCTTAAGATGGAGCAAATCAATCATTTTTTGAGCCACTCAGCCATTAATTACTTAAATATCCAAGAATTCTTCACATATTTGGGATGTTATTCTATTGGTTAGTGATAACCGAAACATTGTTTATTTATTTTTCAAAGATTTAATGTACTCAATAAACCTTTTGAAAATCTTTAAGATGTTACTACTCAAAAAACCCCTTCGGCTGGAAATGCAATTGAATTGGGCCCCTTTTCGTGGACTATATGCTGTGACGCAGAAAGGATTTCATTCTGGGGGGAAGGGGATTTTGCATACAAGTGTTGAGCTCAGTTTCATTTTAAGCCATATTTTGCACCAATGTGCGTTACTGGCTATATGAACAGAATTAGTCATTCAAAAGTCTATCGTAGTCATCTACCTATCTCCTGATGACCAGTGGAGCACACAGGATTTGGTTTTTGGGGGGTTTCGCGTACAACTTTTGAGCTCAGTTCCATTTGAAACCATATTTTGTACCAGCAATTTTTCTATTTGGGGGTTTGAACTCCCAATCCCGCCCTCCCTGTGTGCGCCACTGACTATATGAAAAGAATTAGTCATTCAAAAGTCTGTCGTAGTCATTGACCTCCCTCCTAATGACCACTGGCGCACACAGGATATCATTTGTGGGAGAAGTTTGCGTACAACTTTTAACCCATTGCTGCCGGGTACCAGTTCCGCCCATACGATTTTGATAAAATTTCATACACGACCTAGAAGTGGCCCAAAGTGATCAGAAACAAAATTTCAGCTTTATATCTCTGTACGTTGCTGAGATATTCATTAGGTATTTTGTACCCATTACGCAGCAATGGTAGCTTTTTTCCATACTTTGTGAAGTGATCAGCTAAACACGTGAACGAAAGTTGTATTTTTTGCAGGTGAGTTAGGAGGCAGATTTTTGTGAAGTTCTAAGGCCACTACGTTTCGCCACATTTTCCACCTCCGGAAAATTCACGATTTTTGGAGTCTGATAACTCTAGCTAGATGGTGAAATTTTAGGGTGACCTTCACAAGGTTAAGGTAGTTCCATCTTTACCCTAACTATCCCTATCAATGGTTTTGAGAGATCTCGAACATTGACTTTTTTGTGATTTCTTTTACAAATCAATTTTCATGGGTAAAATTTTACCCATTAGGCAGCAATGGGTTAAGCTGAATTATGTTTGAACCCATATTTTCAAGCAATCTTGTATTTTGGGAGAGGGTTGGCATCCCTGAACGCCCCTGTGTGCGCCACTGCTGATGACTATATCCTTTGTCGACACGAGTAGTGCTTAATGATCCACAAAAAATAAAAATAATCATGCTCCTCTTAAAACCTACTTACTTCTTTTACTATAAGTTGTACGAGTCGCAGTAGTTCAATCAAAAATAAAACCAAAACTATAAAACTATTTATATTTATATTTATATTTATATGTATTGTTAAAGAATTGTTGTTGTTAAAGAATTTATTGCAGTATTCAATGACTAATGTTTTACTACTTTTATCAAAATTCGTGTGCAACAATCTTTACGTACAAAGACAATTATTATTTTAGTCAACGATAACCAGTATTTGTCTAATCGCAAATCATCTATTTCTGTAATCTGTGATGAGCCACAAATACTTAGTGATCATCCAAGTCACTCAAGTTTAGTTAGTTTAATACTTAATGACTCTAAAATGAAAGAAAATTCTTTCAGTCAGCGTTAACCGGAACGATGTTTACTTAGTTTTAAAAAAGCGTAGTGTATGAACTCAATGAATCTATGGCTTTCAGACAGCGATATATATAGGTTTTCATAGATTTGTTTATTCCCCAATTATAAGAATGTTTAATATCCAACTTTGACAATCGTTTTTGTAGTTTTAATCAGAGACCTAAAATAATTATTATCCATATTTTTGGGAACAAAAAAATTGCCCTAATTTAAGAAATTTCTATAATTATTGCTTTATAATAATTATTCCCAATAAAAAATTGTTTACGTCGCCTATAACCATTATCATGTAATTCATATTTTTGAGTTGCATAGTAACTGTTATGAGAAATAAATATTTTTTCGTTGTCGATAATTATTATTTTGGGATTTTTGTTTTTTCCATTGCTTTATAAGCTTTATTCATGACTTTTTTTAATTTACGTTACCGATAACTATTATTTGGATAAATTTTTTTTTCATTTACGTTGCCGATAACTATTATTTTGAAAACAAAATTTTTGACGGTGAATTACCACCTAAACCTAAATTCCACCAACAACTTAACAAGTAGAAATCAATTCATACTCAAAATGTGGTAAGGCAACGTAAAAAAAAATTTCTTTCATAAAAGTTATGAAGCGACGTAAAAAAAAAATTTTCTTTCAAATAATAGTTATCGGTAACGTAAATAAAAAAAGTCATAAATAAAAGTTATGAAGCAACGTAAACAAAAAAAATCCCAAAATAATAGTTATCGAGAACGAAAAACAAATTTGTTTCTCATAATAGTTATTACGCAACGTTAAAATTAATTATCGCAAATAATAATTATAATCAACAAATTAAATTTACGTTTCATTGTAATAGTTACATTGCAATTATTTTCTAAAAAACTTATAATAGTTAAGTCCCTGGTTTTAATAATTGTAAGAATTTCAAAGATTATGTAAATTGTCCTCCAAGTCAGCGATGACCAAAATGTGTCGCAAACAATTTCCAAAAAATTCACAGAACTTGTATCAATATTTCACTAACATTCACTAATTAGTTTGTAATACTTTTTATAAAACTAATTTTAACATAAAGCAATAACTTTTCTTAAAGTGATTAACAGTTAATTCACACTGCAACCACATCCAACTTATATATTTTATAGCAATTTGTTCTTCTTCTGACTCTGCCAAGTTCGGTCTGTCAGCACGTAGCATACATTTTCATTCTCATATCCATATGTGTGTACATATATACATATGTACAATTGTTGGTGTATGTGTTCATTGTACGGGAGACCGCAAGCTGCGCGCTGCATCCTTTGCTAATTGTGGCTGAAGTTTAATGGCAAAAACGTTTTAAAGCAGCTGCGGTTCATTTTCTCCACTTAATTTTTTTCGAGCTTTCGCTGCTCTGCTCCTGGTTGCGGCCACGCCACAATTCCGAGCAGCTAACGTGCGGCTGCTAACCGACCGCCCAACCAACCAAGCAACCAACAGCTCGCCTGCAATTTAGATAATAATTTTAATATTTTAATGAAGTGTTTATGATGCAATTACGACGCTAAGTGGTGAAGACGTGTGTGTGTGTATGTGTGGAATTTTTTGCGCAGCATTGTTGCTGTAAACTGCACACAACACACACACACACACACTCGCGTAAAACATATGCAACATGTAATTGTGTATGAATTGGCAGCATTTTTGCGAAATTAATTTAAAAAAATTCAATTTGGCGTCGAATTGCGCTTTTGCCATGGTTGGTCTCGTTGTTGTTGTTTTTGTTGCTCTAGCAACTTCTCAATGGCTACACACTGAAGCAAATTGCATACATTTCAATGACGAATTAAATTTGGCTAAAAGACTTTTTCTCGCATGCGAAATTGCATTTGTATTACACAGCGACAGTGCCGTTTTCAAGCAGAATATTTAATTCTCTCGCCGTGTGCCGGATATGCTGAACATCCGGCAGCGCTCGACACTTTAATTCGAATTTGAATGTTTAATAGATAAACGAGTTGAAAAACCATGCGGCTTTGGCTCGGCTGCAACCAAGTGGCAGCTGATGTCGGCGTTGTCGTGTCGGAGCAATTCGGCGGGGGAAATGTGAGCCACTTCAGGGAAGGGTTTTGAAATTTGCAAGCCATACAATTGAAAGCATATTGAAAGCAGTTGATTTGGCACTGCAGGTCGTCTCTCCATGCATTTGATGTACTTAACAGAATTTGCACTCCCTCGTGCATACAAAGACCACTGGTTGCTGCCGGTGCTTATGTTCTACTTATTATCTGCTGATTCCTCTATTTTATTCATCTATTATATTTCACTATTATATTCGAATACAAAAATCAGCCACATTATACGAGCAACTCAACACTTGAATGGAAAAGTCCATCAGTTGTTATGCTGATTTCAAATACCAAGTTGGGAAACTACTCAAAGTTAGAGTTTGATTTACTGAGTGAGAACAAGTCAAAGCCTTCCATGAAATATTTGATATTGACTCATCATTTGAGTCCATCCTCTAACCACAGAGCTACTCGTGTGGTTGATCTATTGATTTATATTGCTTTTTGCAACTAATTATGAGCGCAGTTTAATAACTTAACCCTTAATAACCCGGAAATTTGTATGATATATCGTACAATTTTTTTTAAGATTTTTTATTTGACAGCGAAAGCATTTTTTATGAAACGGCTTTTTAATTCTTATTAAGTAGGTTGTGTTGTACCATTCTGTTTAAAAATATAAATCACAATAGCCGAGGCTACACAGTGTGAGTGAGTTTTGTAAGAGTCTCTTTGCAAGAATTTTGCGATGCGATGTTTCTGCGGCGGAATTTTTAAATATGTTATACTTTTTAGTAGCAAAAAGCCAAACAATTTCAAAGTTTGTATCTCAGTTGATTTATAAAACTTATTAAATTCAACATTTTTTGCATCTAAATATTTTTCCCGAGCCTTTAAAAAAATGGTACGATATATCGTACAAATGACCACAAGGGTTGCAAAGCTTTGCACGATATATCGTACAAATGGAAGGCAAAGGTTGCAAGTGATGTTTGCATTTTTTTTTAAGTTATGGATTTGGTAACAGAATTTTTCCGTTTGCTTGAATGCCACGCCCATCAGTAAATCGTATGACTAATAAAATTCGACTATTCGGCAAATTTCTACTAAGAAATAATAATTACTAGACAATTTTGTGTTTTACTGGACAGACACAGATTATGTAAGGTTAGACATGAGTACTTGCCACTCCCACTACGATAATAAGAATCGGCTATATTCGGTATCTTTCTGTAAAGCTATACGAATTTTAATTGATTCTGTGTTTTATTGAGGACAAAAGGGCTTTGCAACAACAACAACGGTTATATAAGGCCGGAGAAATGTGACTCAATTGTTTATATATATAATTTATATAGGTTTCGATCAAAATGAAATCACGTTTTGATTTTTTGTTGTTATAATTTATGTTTTCTATAAAAAAAACCAATGAATTGTTCATAAAACTTAAAAAAAAGAAACAAAAATTGCATGCATTTTTACTCCTTTGCGGACCATTGTACGATATATCGTACAAAATTGATGAAGCTGTAATTCTCATCCAAAATGATTTTTTTGAAATTTTTTTGAATTTTATTGCTAAAATGTTCAATAAGAGTCAATATTTTGACGGAAAAAATTGTATCTCAAGAAATGTGGAAATTGACCGGAAAGGGTTAACTATAAATGAAGCACTACTCCTCTCAACTAACAGCTGTAAGTAGACTACTGTCAAATTTTAAGCAATCTGCAACATTTAGTTTGTGTCTGACAGCCCTCGAAATCAGACAGCCTCGTAGATATCCACGAAAATTTTTGAAAGTAAACTGTTTATTCTGTGACAAAACATACCATCTCTATATGCACTACCGATCTTATTATTATTCACAAGTCTGCTATCACAAGCATTTATTTTTAAAGGTACATCAACGATGGTCGGCGAGACTGAAGAAAAGTGCTTAGAGTACAAAGAACTTTGTGTTATATTTTATATAAGTAAATATATGTTATGTGTGATATGTAAATTTAACTTACATACATTTAAGAGTTTTGTTTTTGTAGCTATTTTATTTATAAAAATATTTTATTGTTGTGTTTTTTTTTAAAACAAGTTCTGTTATGAATTGTCAATTAAGAGCATTACAAGTGTTAACTAAATGAAAAAAGTTTGTTTCTAAACATCAGGGAAGCTTAAAGTTTGACAATTAAGCCACAAAACTATACTTAAGTACTTCTTCAAGTGACTCAAATAACATTGGAATTACCTTCGAGTGAAAGTGCAAGTATGGAGGAATGATAAGGACGATTCATTCCTTCGTACTCGGAGTATCACATGAAAATTTTGCTTGGGCGAACAACAATAATAACAAAAGAATGTTCTAGAAATGTAAAAAATTAGAACATTCGGCCAAAAAGTGGATGGTTCTATTTTTAATGGAGTGCTTCTTTAGGATATTAATTGATAACTTTCACTTTCTTCAAGCTAACCTAGCCAGTGTTGCCAGATCAGGAGATTTTCTCCTAGATTTACAAGATTTTTGGCCTTTTGGAGAAATTTGAGGAGAAAGAATTGTTAGGAGAAAGTTAAGAAGATTTATATTTAAATGTTAGGGGATTTTTCGGATCCTTAGTGGATTTTTGGGAGATTTTTGGAAAACGAAGTATGATGTATTGGGAACACTGGGAACAAAACATATTTTGGCAACTATTTTAATATTCAAAGCACCGTATTATGTCAAAAACTTTTAAGGGGCCCGAACACTGTAAACTGCGATTTTTCATATGTTTTTTATTTTATTTATTAAAAAAAAACGGACGTTCCGATTTACATGAAACTTTACACATATGTTAATAAATGTCTAGATTATCGAAAAAAAATTTTTTTTTTTTTTTTGGCGGCCATGTTTGTATTCTGTAGCTGATCCAAAATGTCGTCTTTTTAAAATGACCCTTGTCGCGTTGACAGCAAATTAGCATAACGGAGCCTCCTAGAGCAAAAAACAAAAAAGATTCTTGAAATATACATTACTGGCTACTGTTTGACGTAGGGGATTTTAAAAATATTGATTAGAAAAAAAATGGCGGCTGTTTGAAGAAAAAGTTTTTTTTTTCGCGTAAAATTTTGCACTAAATTATTTATAAAAAAAAAAGTTTGACATATATCGGAGAACGGCTACGTCGAGCAGAAGCGACACTATTCCCGAATAGAATGCAATTTGAATCAGGTCGATCGGATAAAAACTTTTTCAGTTATGCTGTGCGATAATCTAAACATTTATTAACATATGTGTAAAGTTTCATGTAAATCGGAACGTCCGTTTTTTTTTAATAAATAAAATAAAAAACATATGAAAAATCGCAGTTTACAGTGTTCGGGCCCCTTAAGCTTACAAAATGTGAGCTTAGAGTCCGACCGATTAATCGGCATCGGCATCGGCTAGTATCGGCCAATAAAATTGTCATCGGCGTCGGCTAGTATCGGCATCAGCCAAAAAAATTCGTATCGGTGGTCACTTTTGTACGGTAACTTATAGTGAAATTTTGCGTTCAACATTTTTCTCATACACAATTACCCTCAAAAATCAAGTTTTGTAGGAGATTTTAGTACCAATTTTGATTAAGTACGAAATAAGCACTTAAACACATTTTCAGATTTGGCTTAATTCTGGCGTTGAAATTAATTTCTGAGCTTTGATGTATTCAGAGACCTATAGTATTATAGAATTTTATGGTGAATATTTTCGTGGTACATTTTTTCCTTAAAAAGTCCTGTTTTACAGAACATTTTTGGCATTTTAGAAAAAAGGGTAAAATTGACCCATAAAAATAGTAGCTACAGGGTTAAAATGCTGCACAAAAATATTCTTCGTACTATTTTACATCAAATTGCTGAACTCATCATATACCTAAAATGTGATGTTACATGGTTTTCGTATGCCGATTCACCATGAGAATGAGCAAAAAGGGGAAAACTTTGACCCCCCTAAAAAAAATTCAGACGTAAACTTTCGAAACGCCGATACACGTATATTTTTGTTTGGTCCCCTCTACCAGAATCCGTTGTCAGAATCTTGTTATTTTTGTTGTGTTGTGCAGTGTTATTTGTTCAACATTTTATCCTCACTGGTTATTTTCTTTTTGAAACTTTACAGTACTTTTATTATATTAAGCTGTGCTTATACTCACAATATGAGCATTTAATTGAATTTCAGTCCATGTAAATAGTTGCAGTACGCTGAACTGGCAAACTGAAAGCAAAATTTTGGATATTGATATTCATCGATTGCTAACGGTCATACGAGTAGTCGTACATGTGCACATTCGAGAGGGCGGCTTACCATGCCAAATGGAGGCACACACACATGTTCTCAATGAGTTTAATTGAACGTTCGGGGGCATAAATGCAAAGTTGCCACATTTCCCTCGTCCGGACGCATTTGACGAACCATGCAAATCTGCGCAGCCAAGCGAAAATGTCAGCTGCGAAAATGTTGGCGTGTGTGTGTGTGCACATGCCACCGCCAACGGTGGAGCCAGTCCCAGCCGGAGTTCCATTACAGCCGGTGATGAGCACTTCATTGCTGTCTTCGCTGCAGCTTTTCGGGCGCCGACATCAATCGAGCCGCGCTGTCGTTGCTCCATTCGCTTGCGGCCTGCCGACTGTTGTTGTTGTTGTTGCTGCCGCTGCTCTTTGCATATGCAACATGCGAGCGCAATGGGCACAAATTTCCGAAATCCCTTCATTTGAATGGGCAGCTCATCAGGCGCCGCAACAACAACATCAACGACGTCGTCGTGCTCATCATCAGCTCGCTTTCAACGTGCATTTCATTGCAGTTGCTGCACTTTTTGGACGCTTGCCGACGGCCAACAGGACGCAATACTCGCTGTCAGCGACGCGTGTTGCCGAATTTGGGTCATGCCGTCAGCGCGGCAGGTGGCTTATCTGCTGTCGTTCATAACGAGGCTGCAATTTACTGTCGGTTTTGTAACGCAAATGCGACGCTGCACACTGCCGCACTGATTTTGCCATACAAAGCGTGGCCGGAAATATTTTTCGCATTCAAAATTATTGCGAAATTGTATTGTAAATGTGAGTGGAAGCTCGAAAATCCGCGAGGATTTCGTCATTCAATAAACGGTCAGACTTGCAGAAATCCGCGCTTAATATGAGCGCCGCTTGTCTCGAACGCGCCTGACTTTCATGCTGCCCTCAACTCAACGGCGAAATTCTGCAATTTCCGGGAAAAACAATTCCGATTCGAGACAAATCAAAGCGAATAAACGTTGTCGGCTTTGAGCGATTGACAACTTGGTTTGCCGGATGCCACAAGGCCGACAGGAGCGCAATTTGGCTCAAATCACTGATTGCTAACCGATGAGCAACATACGACAACGTTGATGAGATGTGTATTTGTTGTGATACGAGGAAGTGACTACATGACAAACTGCGCGACAAACGGTGTGTTTTGATTAACTGCATTGGGAAAAATCGAATACGGTTCCTCGAAGGAATGTTTCGTTTGATAACTGAGAACCTGATAAGATGAACTTACTTAGTATGAGAAGATTTTGGGGGCGTTTGAAAAGAGTTCTCTTTGGGCATCGAAATCACACTCTTAGAGATTAAACTTTTGATAACTAACAATGGAAATTTAAATTTGCTTACGAAAATAATTTAACAATGACATTGAAGTGCGCCCAGTAGAGGGGAGGCACTCTTGTATAGGGTCTGTGAATTTTAATTAATTTAATTTCAATTTTTAATTACACCGTGCGACAAAAATTAAAAAAATTGTTTACACCGGAAAAAATCCATATGAGCGTGAAACTAGAGACCAAACATAGTAATACTGCGTACTCAGTTTTTTATTTCTACATCCTTTGTCCTTTTAAAAGGACTTCAAAATTTTGAAGGGGATACAAAATAAAAACAATATAAAAAATACTTAACCTCGTTAGAATATGGCGATATGTATATAAAATGAAAGAGGAAAAGCTCAAGAATTTAAATAAAATTGAGTTTTTTATCTATTTGTAAAAAAAGGATATGAAAAAGGTCCTTTGAAAATTTTAATCCTTTATATCCTTGACATTTTATATAGAATTTTCTTGAAAAATAAGTATGTTAAAACCCAAAATCTCCTTGATCACGTGTCAAAATTTCATTATTCTCGCTTCATTGATTTTGTATCTTTATTATGATTTAAAATACTGATACTCAAATAAATTAGACTTTTTATACTTCATTAGAATTGCAGCTTCCGCCTATTTTTTAATAACTTTCGAACTAATAAAGTTAGAGTAATAAAATTTTGACACGTGATCAGGGAGATTTTGGGTTTTAACATACTTACTTTTCAAGAAAATCCGATGTAAATGTTCAAGGATATAAAGGATTAAATTCAAAGGACCTTTTTCATATCCTTTTTTTTACAAATAGATAAAAAATGAATTTTATTTAAAATCTTGACCTTTTTCTCTTTCATTTGATATACATATCGCCATATTCTAACGAGGTTAAGTATTTTTTATATTTTTTTTATTTTTTATCCCCTTCAACATTTTGAAGTCCTTTTAAAAGGACAAAGGATGTAGAAATGAAAAACTGAGTACGCGGTATTACTATATATGGTCTCTAGCTTTACGCACATATGGATTTTTCCCAGTGTGAAAAATGCTATCGCACGGTGTTAGAATTGAGAATGTTTCGTATGATAACTGAGATAACGTTGAGCTGAACACATGGTGAGAAGAGTATCGAGGCATATGACAAGCTTAACCTTCTAAAGTCTGCAAATCAGATGACATAATCGGACAACTGAAAAGATCTGGAAAGCTTGGTCAAGTACTGCGTTGACACTTTTGTATTGAATTTTGGAAATTTATTTATTAAAATTTAGAAGAAAGCAAATGAAGGCAGAGGAAATGATCAAATGCTCAAAAAACAAGAAATTACTCAACTTAACATTCGGTATAAATAAAAATATTATCACTAGATATTATACACAGATCTCTTAACGCTTTTACTGGATTTATGTCCTGTTCAGACAGCCAAATAAATTGAGGCAATTTAGTTATTAGTTGAGTTTATCGCTTTTGCTGTTCACAAACCTCAATTTGGTTTACAACTCAATTTAGCTGTTATTGAAAATGTTTTTGTTGTGAAGAAAGAAAGTTTTGTTTCTTTTTATGTATAAAAAACGTTCTTAAAAACATTTATTGAACATTTAGTAATATTTATTCAACATCCCTACTGATGCAAGTAATTTTTAAACGAATTTTTAAAGCAAACAAATCGTCGCCTGAGAAAACGAATGTCGTATGTTCCATTGAACTTAATAGCACATACGACAATAGTTTTCCCAGGCGACGAAATGTTAACGAACGTCTTTCACTTCTGTCATTTTAGTTCGGTGAATGAATTTGCTTATCGATAACAGCACGGCTCAGGATTGCATGGTGATTGCAGCTCAATTTATGCTCAATTTAGCACTAATTTCAATTAGTTAAATTGAGATTTTTTAATGACAAATTGAGTTCAATTTAGACATAAATTGAGTACAAATTGAGAAAATTCCTTAATTGAGATTTTTTTAATGACAATTGAGTTCAATTTAGACATAAATTGAGGACAAATTGAGAAAATTCCTTAATTGAGATTTTTTTAATAACAAATTGAGTTCAATTTAGACATAAATTGAGGACAAATTGAGAAAATTCCTTAATTGCGCAATTTAGCTGGCTGTCTGAATAGGGTATTGCGATGATCTAAACTTAAATAGGACTTCATTTTTGATTATCTTTCATCGATCCATACAAATTTTTAGTTGTAATCATGTTTGCAACTGCTGTTGGGAATAGGCGGACAGATCTTTTTACCATATTGTCTTATTTGAGTTTTGATATTTAGCAATGAAATCTGGTGCTGATGAGATAATTTTTTGTTTAAATTGTTTGTATTAATTTTATTGTAATTTTTTATTATTGTATTATTGAAATATCTCATAAAAACTATTGAAATTTACGTCTCAATGTATCCTTAAATTGACTTGTTGGACGTCAGCTTATAAAAAATAGGTAAACACAAAACGAATTCATGAAAAATTAGCTTCAAGCCATAATAATCTTCAACAAAAATATTTATAAAAATTAAGAAAATTACCTTCAACATTAAATTTAAAATTCTTATTTAAGAAAAATAAACATTTGTGTCAAAAAGATGAACATTTGTTTTTAAATTACAGAACAGGACATGTCCTGACAGTTTCAAAAGACCGCAAATTCTTACAAAATTTCAAAGATCACTTCTTTTCATAGCAAAATTCTAAACTTTTTAATAGCTTTCATGCACTTTCGACAGACTTGCGAGCATTTGGCTCATGCAGTTTCCGCCCACGTACGTGCCCAGCACCGAATGTTTTGCGGTGGCTTTAAAAGCGCAACAAATTCGAGCGTTGCAGTTCGTCGAAAGCGCATCGCCATATGCACCGACACACACACGCACACACACACACACGCAATCTATCCATTTTTCAGCTAAGCCGGAATGGGCGCAATTCAATTTTCCCCCACCTGCTGACAGCCGCCCGAGCACGAGCGCACGAACACGTTCAGCTCGTTCAGCATTTTAGGCTCTAATCCAAAATCGATATTTCCGGCAGCTGAATGCATATCGGCTGCGATGGCCGACAGTGGATATAAACAGAACACACAGCGGACGCGCCGCTGTGCGTGCGTGCGTGTGTGTGTGTGTGTGCGTGTGTGTGTGTTTGTATAAACTTATTAATGGGACATTTCATTTGAGTTTTGCCAACACACGTTGCTATGTAAATAGTGCAGCAAAAACAACTATGGCCGCCAACAGCATCAAATAGTAACGATGACAACAGCAACAAAACCCAGCAACGATAACAAAACCAAAGCCAATTTTCAATGCAAAACTCCAGAGGTTAGTGGCACATCAAGCAGCATTTGAGCAAACAGCGTTGGCAATGGACGGCTCGAATGGTCACTGAGGCGCCGCGGCAATGGGGTGGAGGGAGGGACTGCGGGGAAGTATTGGGCCCATATGGGTCAGGCTAGAGTATTCGATCCCAAGTTAGAGGATTGGATTCGAAACTCAGCTTAGCTTACTCCAATGTAAAGACAATTTCCATTCAGAGTTTACCACTTCAGCAGACAATTTTAAATAATTTTAACCCATTAGTGTTTGAATATACTATAATTTCGGCGAGACGTAATCTGCAGATCTATTTTTTAAACACTTTTTCAAGCAATGGGCGTCGTTTCTCGACAATGCACAGTGATTCGACTCCATACAACCGCGGGACAAAATTAGAATGCTTCTTAAATTATAAAAAGGGAACATACTCGTACTTTCACATACTTTTTAGATATTTTCTCCTAAGTTTTGTCAATTTTAAGATTTTTAATTTTGAAAAATATTTTAAATTAAAATGAAGTAGAAGCCTCAGCTTTGTAAATTTTTAGAAAACATTGAAAGCGAAAATGGTCACATCAATTCTTAATCTATATCGAAAGTTTTAGCAACTTCTTGGTAACCATGTATTTTACAATTTTTTTTACTCAATAGACTAAAAAACAGAAAATATGTGTTTAAATTTTTTTGTGAAAAAAGTTTCGACTTTGAGCAGCTCTTGCACACACACTAATTCATTCCTCGCACAGATTTGTTGGGGTTTTCGTAGTTTGAGTTTTACCTTTCAAATAATATGAAAATCGTTAAATTCTGAGACCATAAATTTTTTGAATTTTGTCTATGGAACGAATCCGAGTGCAATGATTTGCGCAATGTTGTCTTTCAAGTCGTACAAAGTTTCCAGTTTGTTTACATGAACCATAATCTAGAGACACTCAATCGCACTATCTTAGCTCCCATTCAACTGGCCTATTTTTAAAAATTACGCATTTATCAAATGTTTTCTTCTATATGTCGATTGCTTGACGCCATTCTGTGGGAAAAACATCAACAAGTTAACAATCCATTCAATTGGGGCACGAAATACTTGGCAATTGTGGTTTCATAGCGGTCGTCGTGGGCGGTAACGTTCTCGCTGTTCTAATTTTAAAGACGAATTGCCCAACAATTTACTGACCCATCAAGCACATCAAACAGAGAGTTTTGGTGGATGTAATGGTGTCTCGTGAATATCTCGTGCATTCTGTTCACTCTAAATGAGCTAATTTTGCTTATTGACAGACCCATTGGGACAAAAATTAGCCTCAGCAATGCACAAAATATTGCAATAAAGCATTGGATTAACTTCCAGTTGATTTTGGATTTTGACTTCCAGTTGATTCACTGAACAGCGAACAGCGCGAATGATGATCATTCGGCTTAGTTGGAATACTCTCTATTAAACAGCATATTTTGACTTCACCGAACCGCAACTCAGTCACGTGAAGACTAGGAAAGTATGGCTAAACGACGACTCACAAAAATGGTACACCGATGGCTCCAAAACATCTACTGGTGTGTTGAAGCTGGCATAGTGGGACCAAAAGTCAACACATTCCTTTCACTAAACAACGATACGTCAATATTACAAGCTGAGCTCTCAAAAGTAACCTCAGAAGAGCAAAAATCACAATACTCTCGGACAGCCTTTCGGTATTAAAAGCTTTGGATAGCTACTCTTTTTCATCGAAAATCCTCTTGGACTGCCAGAAGGAACTCAATAACTTAAGTACCCAGAATCGTGTAGTTCTGGTTTGGACACCAATGCATGAGGGCCATAAAGGCAATGAAGGCAATGAAATGGCAGACATACAAGACAAAAACGGCGTAGAGAGCCCATTTGTAGGGCCAGCGCCGATGTTCGGTTTCAGTAAAAATTACCTTAAACAGGACTTTCGCAACTGGGCACAAAAACATAAACAAGAATACTGGGACAATATGGAAGGTCTGCATGACTCCAAAAAGTTCCTAAACTGCAACATAAATTATTCATCCAAAATACTTTTTCCTAACCTATAAATCTTTTCTGAACCAGCGCAATGCTCCGCATTTATAGGGCTATCCCCTGCGCGTTGACACGTTTAAAAAAAAAGAAGAAGAGCCATTTCAGCGCTTGATCTTAACAGAAGCCAACTTAGGACTCTATGCGATGCTGTAACAGGGCACTTCTTCTGTTATAGTCATCTCTACAAACTAGGTTTTGCCGACAGTAGAACATGCAGATTCTGCTATGAAGCTGATGAAATAATGGAATACATTATAACCAATTGTCCTGCCCTGACATACAGACGTGCAAAGCTTCTAGGGAAACATAGCCTCGGTGTAGAGGACCTGATGCAAATATCGTAGAAGGGTCTTATTCAACACCTGAGCATATAAAACACCAAATGATTTCAGGGGCACAATAAACCTTTTAGGTTGCGGTGCGGACAGGCTTGAGCCCAGCCCATAATCATTGCATTACATTACATTGCATTACAATACATTACACTACATTACATTACATTACATTACATTACATTACATTACATTACTTTACTTTATATTACTTTACATTGCATTAGATTAAATTGGATTACATTACATTCCATTGCATTCCAATAAATTAGATTACATTACATTACATTGCATTACATTACATTACATTACATTGCATTACATTACATTACATTACATTACATTACATTACATTACATTACATTACACTACATTACATTACATTACGTTACGTTACGTTACGTTACGTTACGTTACATTACATTACATTACATTACAATACGCTACATTACATTACATCATACATTGAGCCCAACCCATAATCATTACATTACGTTACATTACATTACATTACATGACATTACATTACATTACATTACATTACATTACATTACATTACATTACATTACATTACATTACATTACATTACATTACATTACATTACATTACATTATACATTGAGCTCAACCCATAATCATTACATTAAATTACATTACATGACATTACATTACACTACATTACATTACGTTACGTTACATTACGTTACATTACATTACAATACATTACATTACATTATACATTGGGCCCAACCCATAATAATTACATTACATTACATTACATTACATTACATTACATTACATTACATTACATTACATTACATTACATGACATTACATTACACTACATTACATTACGTTACGTTACATTACGTTACATTACATTAAATTACATTACATTACATTATATTACATTACATCATACATTGAGCCCAACCCATAATAATTACATTACATTACATTACGTAACATTACATTACATGACATAACATTACACTATATTACATTACATTACATGACATTACATTACGTTACATTACATCATACAGAGTACACGTGCTACGAAAACGATCCAACTAGTAGCTCGGATCGACGATTACATCGCCCAGTAACATTCCCCAACTAAACCATTACTTCTGGAAAAAATTTGCACAATTTGCAAACGTTGTGCTGACGTTGGTCTATTCATGATGAAATGACAAACCAAGCTGAGCACAATTGATTATAGCGTTGCCGGATCTGACCAATTTATGACAATTTAATCGCAAGTTTATTTATTATTTAATTTTTTATTGGCAAAGCGAATCTTTAAAAAAACATCAAGTACATAGTTCCCTCTGTTGTACGTCACTGAGCTACTTGCAAATACAAATACTAACTAGCATGAATGTCCCAGTATAATACAAGTCCGCATCCGGTCACACCCACTCAAAGGCCCCACTCCCACCAATACTAACACACACCGATATAGCATGTATGGCTTGCAACTGCATGCAACGTGCAGTTATTTGTATTTGCCACACACACACACACACACACATATAGCATTAGTACATATATGCAGTGCGTGCACCATATATACATTTCCCCATACAGACACACGCAGATATGCACTTATGTGCAGTCAATATGCATGTGTGGTGTGTGTGTGTGTGTGTGCTTCATTATTATCACATTGGATGCATTGACCACAAACGCCTAAGGCCGTTGCGTATGACCTACGCCACCGTCCCGCACCGACCACCCGTCGGGTGTATGGCAGCGAATTGTAGTTGCAGCTATGGTTGTGTCGGTCTCATGACAACTAAATGCAAATGTGCAGTGAAGTGTTGTCGTCACCTGAGCAAACTAAAGTCGCATGTTCTGTACGAAATCCATGGCACATACGACAATCGTTTACATAGACGTGCAAAGTCGCCATGTATAAAGTGCCTAAATTTTTCGAAGCCAAATACGAAATGTAAAATATTTTTCTGAAGTCTATTGCCAACAATTTCTGACTGCTTTTAAACATGTGTGTGTGTGTGTGTCTGTGTGTGTGTGAATGTTTAATTAGTGTGTTTGCAGTGAAGATAACGGCGATAGAGTTCAGTGAATGCAGCTCAAAGTCGATGCGCAATGCGGCTTACTAATTAATTTCAAAATTAATGGGCAGAAACATAATTGAATAGCAAATCGATACGCCGACATTCAAATAAGGCTAAAGCTAGTGAAGGGAATAATTAATGCACACGCGTAATCGCTGCTGCAATGAGGCAAATTCATGGATGGACGGGCAGTCATTTAGATTTCAGAATAAGTATGTGTGGGAACTGACAACTTGTCAATTATGCAAATGGGTGTGGTCCAAGAGCGGTTTGGATTGAATATGAAATGAAGTAATGAATGCAACCGTTTAGTCGGTTGTAGCCGACTTATTATGTATTTTATTAGTTCATAATATAAAAATAAGTAAAGTCCTCATCACAGGTCAGTGTTACCAGATCAGAAGATGTCCTCGTCGATTTAGGAGATTTTTAGCCTTTTAACCCTTTCGACCTCAAAGTTGCCTGGGAGCAACTTCACCTATTTGTCATTTTATAGCAAAAGCTACGATTGATTTATGGGTTTAAATTAAGTTGGCACCAACAAATTAATATTTTTAGGAGTGAATTCAAAGCAAATTACAAAAATTTTACAGTTATCCCCAAAATAATTTCCAATAATTTGCAGCGATATCAGGGAAAGTTTGTGTTCTAATTGAAGTCTACGAATTGGGCGCGTTTGATCAAGACCCTGTTTCTTTAATAATGGTTAAATAAAATCAAAAAGTGATAATTTTGTATTTTTCCATAAATATTAAATAATTTTTCTGTAAATCAAAAATATTAATACAAAATTTATTTAACGCGTTTTAAGCTAAAATTGTTCAAAAGTAAACTATCTCTAGAACTCCAACAAAGAGGCGTGGCGACTTCAAATGTCGTGTGCACACTTCTTAGGAAAGTGTTTCATGATTTAAATACCAAAAAGTAATATCGAGACACAGGGTAAAATTCGGAGTCGAAAGGGTTAATAAAATAATTGTTGAGAGGAAAAAATGTTTAGGAATGTTTGACATCATTAGTAGCACTGAAGCATTGAATATTGAAAGCTAACGTGTCTAATTTAATTTTTATTAAATTTTATGCGAAGTTTTTATGAGAAGTTTAATTCCTTAGTTTCTAAGACGAAAATTATATAAAAAAGTTTAGAAGATTTTTTTTTTAATTTTTGGAGGAAATTTCATTTTTTTTTTTAAGATTTAGAAGAAAGTAATTTCAGGTATCTGGCAACACTGACAAGTCAGCGTTAGTTTATGGGTTTGAATTGTGATTCAGATATATTAAACAATGAAACGCATTCAATTTTTGTAAAACGGCAGAACAGTGTGGACTACGAATTCTTAAAAAAGGTACTGTTTTTTATGTTTACTGAGTAGGGATTTGATTCACGAAACAGTTACGTTTCGTTTCGGACTACAACAGAAATGGACGTAACCAGTCTACTGTGAGCGAACTACTTCACAGGTTTACTTAGTAAATTTTACAGTCCCTGGGTTGGATGAGGTCCTCAAACTTGATATTAATTCAGTGCTTAAATTCGCAAAGCGGCCATTACTTCAACTGATTTTAAATCCTAAGGAATTTCATGTGGTACCACTAGGGTCAAGAACTTGTTAGCCATTTAACATTGGACCTTTGTTCGACAAACATGCCATCACTTTAGACACAATAACTCCGCTTCATAAAGTTTTGACTGAAAATCGGAAAGGATGTTCCTTTCCATTGTACTAAGTCATATATAGAATGTGCTATCATAAAATTACCTTTTTGAAAAGTTCTGTTTACTATGAAATATATCTTGTAGGCCTATAATATCTACATAGATACGTTTGTATGTGTGCGTAGACATGCATTGTTGCCAAATTTTTGGTACAACATGTGGCTCATAGATTTTGCGGCTTGGAATTTTGCATCGGTTATGTCTGTGCTATGTCGTTGAAGCCTTAAAATCTCGATTGCGTTAAGCTAAATAAATTGAAATTATTAAATTAACCATTTTGCATTTATGAATATTTTAAAGTTTTGGTCTTTGGCATTAATGCACATTTTAATCTCGGAACTTTCAATTATCAAATTCAAACGAATATGTAATTAAGGAAAGTAATGAAAAGATGGTAAACTATTAAAAGCATTCAAAACTAAAAGCAAAAATATCTAATTACAAATTCCAATTAAAAGAACTAGTGTAGGAATTACATATTAATGAGTGTGTTATTGCACATATTTTATTTATTTGATTCATAGTATCGCTTTAGATTTGAGACCAATAAGAAAAAATTAAAATACAGACAAAATATTTTATTTTAAATAGGTTAGTTGCATAATATTGTTTCATTTTAGTTTTCAAGTATAAGAAAATTTTTTTTTAGAATTCAGAAAATCGAATTATTTCAGGGATCGAAAATAATTATTATCGCAATATTTTTAATCAAAAAAATCAAGATGAAGGAAACAATGCAGATATATCATGTGGTGCAATAAAGTGATTATTTTTAAAGCAGCTGTCAAAAAAGCAATAAACCAATATTTCTCGATTTTTATTTTCCGCTCACCGAAAAGCAATTATTTGTTGATTTCCCCCCGCCCCCCCCCCCCCAAAAAAAACTCAACAAATAATTTATATTTTCTGGTAAAAAAAACAATTATTTGTTGATCTTTTTTCCCCCAAAAATAAAACTCAACAAGTAATTTTTATTTTCTGATAAAAAAAACAATTATTTTTAATCGACGTTTAAATAGATAAATTGAAACGATGAGCGTGAACTTTTACGATTTATTTCCACGATCAATCTTACTCCGGTCGCTGTTCCAATTCAAAAGGGCCGAAGTAACTTAGTTGACCTCAATCTTCTTTTCAACCGGGTGACTCAGGTTCTTTTTAAATTGTTCAGCGTTGCCAGATTACAAATGGGGTGTTTCATAGAATCGGATGTTTCATAGATTACATATTTGTTGATCTTTTTTCCGCCCAAAAAAAAAACTCAACAAATAATTTGTATTTTCTTATAAAAAAAAATTGACAAATAATTGTTATTCGGTGAGCACAAAGTAAAAATCGTAAAATAAGTTTTATATTTTGATTTTTATATTTAACACTAGAATGCCCGACAATCTGACATAGCTAAAATGCCCATATGTAGTCATTTTGACTACATTATTGTTTACTGACTTTTTTTTTAATTTTATGGGTTTTTAAGTAGCAAATATGAATAAATGTACACGAGATTAAACTAAAATAAGCATTTAGTTTGGTTTACAAAGTAAATTCATTTAAATAAAATAGCGTACTTTACACATAAATGGGATAAAATGGAATGAAATTTGGAATTTGGAATTTTTGAATGAATTTTATGAGTGAATTTTGAATTGAAAAACTTGGGAATTGTCACAGCCTACTATGATATTATTATTTTTAAATGTTTGCAATTATTTGACATTTTCATATTTCGCAATTGTCTATTTATCAGTAAGATTTGCTGAAAATTTAATATAGGTAGTCAAAATGACTACTTTTGGGCATTTAAGGTAAATTTTGCAAAATTGGGGTAAACATTTTTTTTTAGTTTTGTTAAATTTATTAAAATTTTAGCTTTAAAAATTAATAAAAGTCACGTAAGATATTTTTTAGAAAGCGATGCAACAAGAGTTATTTACAATAAAAGACCTCAATGTAGTCAAAATGACTACCTTGGGCATTCTAGTGTTAACTTATAATTTTTACGGTCCTTGACTATTTTGCTAAATCACAAAATAGTCAAAACATACATTCTACATCCTTTTTATTTAAAAAGAACTGAACTTCAGATAATGGGAACTTTTATCGAATCTTAGATATAATACTCGTTATATGACCTCAAATCAAATGCCGCCTCTCGGCAATGATGTCTAAAAATAAATAGAAATGATACACAACACTTCGTGCGTCACTGCTCTGCTTTGCAGAAACGCTGACTCCGCACGCTTTGGTAAAGATTCCTCAAAGTCCTCGAAATATCGCATCTGCTCTTCTCCATCAAAAGGTTGAACTGGTTTGCGCCGGGATGAGATTGTCGGTAGCTCCAGAGGAAAATAAGAAGGGTTTAATAATTCTAATGGGATTTTCAACAAAAACCAGTGCGTTTAAACATTACAAAATTTTGTATTGTGTTATCAAACAAAAAAACACTTTTTTTCTTTTGCATGGAGTTATTCTACTGTTTCTTGCTAATTTGGGTGCGCTGATTTCGAATCTATCCTCAGATTTTTTCTAGGAGCTCTAGTTAGTGAGATATAGGTACCGTGTCATTTTTTTCAGTTTTTCCTCTACTTTTTCCATATTTTTGATCGTAATTTCTAAACCAAAAAACCGATTGACATGATTTTCACCTTATCGCATTAACAACACCGCGCGGCTTCTTTTCCGATACAACTTATCATATTTTTATAAGTTTTAAAATTCCGCGGTAATTGGACCTCAAAGTCGGAAAATATGGAATTTTAAGGCGTTTTCTTTGATGATCAAGAACATACACAATTTTCGTAGATCAATTAACGAGTTAGGTGTATAATGAAAGCCGACACATCAAGCAATACAACACAGCCAAATTATTTGGCGGAATACACATTCGTATCGAAATAATAGCAAAAATATAGTATAGCCATTTTCATCACTTTTCATACTATTTCCTTAAAAAAATAGGAGCCTAAAAATATGCAAAATTTTTATTTTTTTTTTGTTGCGAGCAATTCAAAATTTTTTTGTGTTTTGCTTGTATTTCAGACTATAAATGGAACATATAAAAGAGCATATTTTGGGGCCCCCAATTTTTTAAGGCAAAAGTATGAAAAGTGATGAAAATGGCTATGGTATATTTTTACTATTATTTCGATACGAATGTGTATTCCGCCAAATAATTTGTCTGTGTTGTATTGCTTGATGTTTCTTCTTAAGATATTCATATACTTCGTAACTTGATTTATGAAGCATCTGTACAATTTTCGCCATCAGGAAAAACGCCTTGAAATTCCATATTTTCCTACTTTGAAACCTTATTACAACGCCAATTTAGAACGCATAAAATTGATTAATGTCAGAAAAGATGGCGTGAGATGTTGTTAGTGCAACGATATAAATGTCGATCATGTCGATAGGATTATTGGTTTAGAAATTACAGTCGAAAACGAGAAAAAAACCGAGGAAAATTCGAAAAAGTGGCACGCCCATTTTTTGCGAAAACTAGAGCTGTTACATAAAAACGAAGTATGGTTTTGAAAACAGCGTGGAAAAACGATTCAGATTCATGTAAAACACTCCATGCAACAGACATGCTGTTGTGCAGTGTAATTAAAGAGATTTAACACCAAAAAACAACCTAACTTGCATCATCACTCAACCAATTCATGATTATGCCAT
This sequence comes from Melieria picta, assembly GCA_964056695.1. NCBI lineage: Eukaryota > Metazoa > Arthropoda > Insecta > Diptera > Ulidiidae > Melieria > Melieria picta. Next base: position 128,543,310 of record OZ057398.1, read on the forward strand.
TTCAGAAATATTGACTTTAAAATGATTCAAATACTTTTTCTTGTAGAGTACTAAGTTCAACTAGTTTCATAGCTCACCATAAAACAGTTTAAAACTTACCAAACTGCTTCCAATCAAAAGTTGACTGGATCAATCGAGATGAAAAGGTGCCGACTACTACTTTTAAATAATCCACACGACCAGCAATGTTTATGTATTCCATATGGAGACATGTCCTTTTAATTGTATGTACATTCATTCACCCGTAGATATATAATATACAATCTGCGTAAGCAATTACAGCCATAAGCAAATATCAGCAGAGTTAGCCAAAGCACAGTTAACCACACGGCAATTACACAAACTACAGCAACTATTTACCTTTATCCGATTTAGTTATGCAAAAGCCACAAGATTTCGCTGAACAGATGTCTGTGTTATGTGAAAGGGCGTTGCAAAGCGATAATGGCCAATTTGCATTTCACTGACACACACACACGATTGCAATTAACCCACACCATTGTTTACTATTGTGTACATATATGAAGTTATGTAATCCTTTGATTATGCAAATGAAAAGGTCATGTGCACATATGCCCAGCAACTTAGGTAAACTAAATACGAGAGAGTAGAGTGGAAAGCAGACCTTCGAGTGACTTACGTTGTAAAAGCAATTTTATTGTAGGATCACTTTTTCCACGTGTTGTTGAATTTCTATTCCATGTTTTTAATCCGGCATTGGTGTGGTGTGGTATACCCTACCCCAGAGGTTGTACAGGGTTTTCCAACAAGAGGTGTTATTTTGTTATTCAAAGAAAAATGCCATTTTTTGAGATAAATGATCGGATGTTTATTTCATAATAAAGAGGAGCAGCCAAATGGCCACCACGACCACGCTTACAGGACCTTCCTTCCTTCCTTTTTATGAAATTTTCCATAACCAAATCGCAAAGTGGCTGCCCTATGTCCTCGATAGCCTCACGAATTCTATCTTTGAGGTCTTGAATCGACGCTGGGCTGTTGGCGTACACCTTATCTTTCATGTGGCCCCAAAGGAAGAAGTCGCAAGGTGTTAAATCACAAGATCTCAGTGGCCAATTGTGATCACCTCTTCCAGAGATAACACGGTCCGGAAACTTTTCCCGTAAAAGAGCAATGGTTTCGTTGCTTGTGTGGCACGTAGCGCCGTCTTGTTGAAATTAAACGTTGTCCAGATCAATACCATCCAAGTCCGACCATAAAAAAATCATTAATCATCTCTCGATAGCGCAATCCATTCACTGGGCCTCATCAGTCAAGATGATTTTTCGATGGAATTTCGGATCATTTTCATGCATTTCAAGGACCCAATCAGCAAAGACACGACGTTGTTGATGATCGGTCGGCTTGAGTTCTTGTGTTAACTGAACTTTATAAGCCTTAAGACCCAAGTCTTTATGCAAAATACGGTGTAATGACGTTTTCGGAATGCCCAATTCCAAAGAACGATGAGGAATCGACAAACCTGGGTTTTCTTCAACACTTTGGGCTACAGCAGCAATATTCTCAGTTGTTCTTGAGCGACGTGCACGGGTTTTATTCTTCACATCACTAACTTGTCCCAACAGCTCGAATTTTTCCACCAATTTCTGTATTGCGGTCCGACAAGGTGCTTCACGACGACTCAAAAATGCTTTAGTTTTGCGAACTGTGACTGCAAGATTTTCACCATTTTTTTAGTGAATTGTAATAATTTCAATGCATTGTTGAAGCGTGTATCGTTCCATTTTTAGTAATGGCGTAGTTTCTACTTGTCAAATGTCAAAGAATAAAAGCTTCAAAAGTGACAGCTACCGAAATACCGGGTGATTCAAAATAACACCTCTTGTTGGAAAACCCTATATTTTTGTAAATTATACGGATATCAGTTTTATGTAGGTACTATTGCTTCTAGTAGCTGTTTATAACAGTCCAACCATACACATTTGCTATCCAAAAACAACTTAAGTGTGACCAGATTTGAGTCACATCCCGCTAAAGTTCATTGGGGTATGACATACCCCACCACAACAATAACGTAACTTTTTGTTTAAATGATTTTGAATTCAAATTGTTATTTTCAATGGTCTAGTAGTCATCGATTTATTAAAAAATTCACCGTACGGAAAAATAAGAGGCAAATACCAACTGCCCAACTGCTACGTGCAAGAAAAGCTCCCAGTTCAGTATTCGCTTTTCGTCGCCGTAGAAAACGAATGTCGTATGTTCCATTGAATTTAATAGCACATACGACAATCGTTTTCATCGTATCATATGTAGCAAAAAATATCATTAATACACAAAAATATCATGATTCTGTAAATCCTTGAAAAAAGGCGAAGCTGTACCAAAACGTCGTCAGTACAGCACTCGATGTTCGGTTTGTCCGAGAGCAAAAACCTTATACGACTTGCGAAAAATGCGCTAATTTTGAGACCCTGTAATTCGCTCCTCTTTCAGGGTAGCTACCAAAAATTTAATGTCACATAACTATATGTATTTAGTTTTTACAACAGACTATGTCTTTTGGAAAATTATATACAGAAATTTTTTTAAACCCCATTATATGAAGTCAACTTATAGATATCGGTATTTTTCGTTTATTTTTGTTATATTTGGTATTTTTTTTTACAAATTGCTTGTACATGAAGTGCTTTTGTATTTTCTTGCGTAAAAGTAAATGAAGAATAATATATAATTGCTATCTTTTATATTTGTGTTGTTTCGTGAGGTTGCTGCTATATCAAGTCTTGGGGTATGTTATACCCCACCACACCAATAACGTAATTTTTTTCCACCACACCAACGCCGGGTTAATGCAGAGCTATTTGCAGTACCAGTGGGTTCAGGTTTTGAAAAGATGTGGGTGGCAAATATGATTTCAAATGGTATCGGACTTGAAAATTGGGTACGGAGCCACAAGACCCTCACCACAATAATCAAAATATATAATACAAGCTGAGCCCGGCGGCTTTGCATGCAAGTTTAAAGTCAACGAGCCCAATAAATCGAGTTTCTCTTAACCCTTTGTTGACACCGTTAAATTTTTAAGAAAAAATACACCATATTTCATCATATTTGAAGTCAATCGACCTATTAAACCATGTTTCTTCATACAAACTCTTAACCCATTGTTGACCTCGTTTAAATTTGTAATTCGAAAAAATGAAAAATACATTTCGGTTTATTTATCATTTGGAGCACTTGCACCAAGTTTGAAGTAAAAAAAACACATTAAATCATGTCTCTCTACGCAAACTTTTAACCCTTGGCTTACCCTGTTAGATTTTGATTTAAAAAAAAATGAAAAACCGGTATCGAATTATCTCTCGTTTGAAGTGATTTTACTAAGTTTGAAGTTAAAAAAAACATTAAATTATAGTTCTCGTAACAAACTTTTAACTCTTAGTTTACCCCTTTAGATTTTGATTGAAAAAAAAATTAAAAACGCGTGTCTTATTATATTTGTTTTCAAGTGTATTTTACTCATCTTGAAGTCAATAGGTCCATCGGTTCATGTTTTTTTTTGTAGTCTTTCCGTATACAAAACTTAACCCATTGTTGACTCCGTTCAATTTTGATTTTCGAAAAATTGAAAAATACATGACGAATTATTTTTGATTTCACGTTTGAACCATTGAATTCACCTTTTTTTTATACAACACTTTAACCCATGATTTGACCATTTCGACCCCTGAATTTAAAAAAATCACATCTTAGCAGGGGTTAATTTTTTAAAATGTATCTACAGTTCGAATTTCATGTTAGTACCTTCAGTGGTTTGAGCTTTGCGATGATAAATCATTCAGTCAATCAGTCAGTAAGTCAGGGCGAACAACTACACTGTGGTGTGATAGGTTTTTTTAACCCTTAAATGCACATTGACGTAAAACTGCAACATACCACTAACTTACTTATTTCTTTCTATGTCTCCCTGCATTAGAATGTACAAGTCTACAAGATATATTTTTTTCAAGAGGTCAGAATAAATCATGCATTTAAGGGTTAACTCTAAAAGAGATATAGAAAATCGTAGTATAAAGAATAACAGAGCTTTGGAAGACACATATGTAGAGAGAAGAATTTTCAAAATAAAATAGAGGGGAAAATGTAATAGATATGAGTCGCCTGACAAGTTACCCACTTGTCTCATTAGGTTAGCTTTCAGACTCCCGGACTTAGAAGTTTCACTCACATCCTTGCACTCTGCATATTTGCATAGTTTGAAACATCTTAAGAATCTTCAAAACCAATTGAGACGAAAGATGAAATTTTTAAAGTAAAGACTTTTTTTACACAAATCCAAAGAATAACACTCAAAGAAGTACAACTTAACAATCGGCTGAAATTGAAGAATAAACTGTTAGAACTATTATTCGAATGCACTAAAAACATTGAGTTAAAACATCCGGTTTTCACAAAAAGACAGGTTTAAGTTTGTTTTGATTGACTTCTGACAACTTCAATGTCTGACCATTTCCTTTTGGCATTTGATAGCTGTCAATTTATGGTGTTAGCAGGTTTGGAAATTGCTTTAACAATCTTCGTTCTGGAGATTTTTCATTTCACGGTGAGTAACGTTTGGGTTGGCCTACCAAAGCTTTGATGACAACCAAATCAAACTGAGACGAATCGTCATGTAACTGTGCGAGAGATTGCAGAGAGTCTCAGTGTATCTCTTACAAGAGTTGAAAATTACTAAACACTTCTTGGACTCATAAAGAATTTTAATATTTGTGTATCGTACAATTTGAAAGAGATTCACTTAACACAGCAAATCAATGTTTGCGGTATGCAACTCAAATGAAATGAAATAGACGTTTTTTTGAAACATCACTGGTAATGAAAATAGTCTCGTTTACAATAACATTGCATGAAAGAGATCATGAGATCATTGAAACTTAAAATGCATTAAGAAAAAAATGCTGTCGATTTGGTGGAACTACAAAGGTATTATATGCTTTGAGTTGCTTCCAAGAAATCAAACTATCAATTTAGATATTTACTATGAACAACTAATAATAGAAAATAAACCAAGTAGTCAAAGAAAAAAAAAGAATTGGCAAATTCATCACTCATCTTTGGTGACTTTTAGAAAGTTACTGGAATTTGGTTGGAAACTGATGACACAATCACCACATAGCTCTGACCTGGCACCATCAGATTGGCATTTATACTGAAGTTTTTAAAACCTCTTTAATGGTAAAACTTTCATTTATGATGATCACCTGAAATGGAACATGGTTCAGTTTCTTGCTGAAAACTAAAAAAGGATTAAAAGTTCCATAAGGAATCAACGTTTTCAAAGTTTCCAACCTGGAAACATGAAAATGGCAGCGTCGTCAACAAAAAGCAAAGAATCTATTTGGTCCTATTTTGAAAGATACTCACCAAAATGTCAGCCATTTTCAATGCGCAGATGTTGTTTGGAAATGGTTTGAATCAGTCGATGTGAGTGTTTTTGGGAAAATACATATGAATTAATTGTGTTTAGGGCAGTGATTATATGTTTTTGAAAGGTAATATGACTATGAAAGTTAAGTTCACCAAATGGTGCTAGACAACCGTCGAATTCCATTGAGAAAGATGGCAAAGTTTATGGGTACGTCCAAAGAAGATTTCAGACTTAGGGATGAAATATCTATTTGAAGGATGAGTGTCTCGTTAGACCAAAAAAGTTTTTAAATGAAACGTTTTCTATTTGGACGAATTAAAGAAACGCGAGCATCGCTTTGAGAAGTGTGTAGACTTACAGGGAAGAAATTAACTTTGAAGAAAAAATTTCCTCTATCTTTTTTAGTTCGGATACTTTTCAGATCACTCACCTATAGACTAAAAATATCAGTTAAGATATTACGAGCGCATTCATTCAATCTTCTCAAACATTTCAACATTCTGTAACACTATTTTCTATTAAATTAGAGTACTAAATCCTTTTGTGAGACCCTGTGCACAGTGGCGCACATAGGATTTCATTTTGGGGGGAAGTTTTCGTACAACATTTGAGCTCACTACCATTCGAAACAATATTTTATACCAGCAATTTTTTTATTAGGAGGGTTTGAACCTCCAAAACCTCTCCTGTGTGAGTCACTCTCCTGTACACATGCACCATCGTTCGATAGCTGAATACTTACTAGTATGGGTACATGAAACGTCTCTCATGTTCCCTCAACGCTGTAATTTTCGACGCTCTTTCAACGTGGAGCACTTGAAACATTCACATTTTCGGTACATTTGCGGTTTTCGCTCATTGTCCGCCTCGACTTCGCCACTCACCTGCCACTGTATATGAGTGGCATTTTAAATTGATTGACTTTAAACGATACTTACGGGTCTGCAGGCCGTTGCCGCCGCAAATTTCAATGCCGTTTTCCAATTCGAATTTCCATGCTCGGCGCTTTCGCTGCATTCGGTTCGGTTTTATTGTGGGTTGATTTTTATTTCTTTGTTTTATTTTACGGCGGCATATATTGTCGGTGTTTTTTGTTGTTGTTTTACTCCATTGAATTTCATTTCAATTTCAATTTAATTAAATAACACACAGCGACTACATTTGGCATTTGCAATTCGTTCCATTTTATTTAGTTTACCTATGTTTCGTACAATTTCATTGGTGATTATCTAATATCTTTTTATGCATTATGTACAGGGGTGTAGCCAAGGGGGGGGTTTAGGGTGTCAGAACCCCCCCCATAGCCTACAATTTGTCAACATTTTCAATCACTATGCATCGTATGTACGTTCCCACATTAGCAAAAAGGTCTTTTCATCTTTAAATATTTAAGAGAATATTAACAAAACCCTTTTTTCCCGAAACTAATTTGTTTTTTTAATAGTCACGTTTAGGCTTAATGCAGCGATTTGCGTGTTCTAAAAACATGTCTAAAGAGTAGTTTAGTACGGTACAAGCCTTTTAGATGGTTTCTACGTTCTTAAAACGCTTTTTTTCATCGGCAAATGCATTCTTTGAAAAGGTGAAATTCGCACGGTGCCACATCATGTGAAAACAAAAAAAAAAGTCAAAACAAGTGTCAATAGATGGGATGGCATCCTTCGATAGCCAAATGTTCAGTTAAAATTCAATAAAATTATGCTATTGAGATGCTTAACCTTCGCCTTACTAAAGATAATCCCAGGCACTTCTGCCGCTATTTTGAGTAAAACTCACAATAAATATATAATAATTTATAAATTGTTTTCATACTTCAGTATTTAGTATCTTCCTCTGGCGATAGTTCGTATTTCGAAAAAAGGCCTAACTTTAATGATTTACTTTGAGACTATGGAAAATATTAGATTTCTTTCCAGAGGGTTTATTGAACACATAATGAGGTACGCAAAAAAAAATTTATCGTGAGTTTTAATCAAAATGGTAGCGAAAGCGCCTGGGATCACCCAGATACATTTGTATAAAAAATGACAAAATTCAAGTTTAAACATGAACAAAATTTCCAAAAATATAATATTTTTTCATGTTATTGAAAATTAACTTCAAATTTGTGCAGATATTAAACATATATAAATAAATATATTATAACCACGGTATAAACAAAAATCACCATAAACTTGGTCCATCAATTTAAATGCTTCGGTTAAAGTTTAAACATTTTTAAAACAATAGTTAATATTGGATCTTTGGTCGATGCACATTTTTGTACGATGACACAAACATACTTCCACTTCAGATGCAATCACTTCGCTTTCAGTCCACCAAATTTCATGAAATTTTTACTAAAAATCAGGGAAAAAATTTAGTTTTTAATGCATTAAGTCACATAAGCCACAACAAAATGCCCTATTTGAAAAGTGCACTTTACTTTAAAAAACATGTACTACTGTGTCCAAAAAATAAGGTGACATTTGAATTCTTCGATAATCGTGGTGTTGTGCATTATGAATTCCTTCCGCCGGGCCAAACAGTCAACAAGGAATATTATTTGAACGTTATGCGTCGTTTGCGTAACGCTATCCGCCTAAAAAGGCCGGAATTGTGGAAAGACAATTCTTGATTTTTACACCACGATAATGCACCATCCCATACTGCACTCGTAATTCGTGATCATTTCGCCAAAAACTCAACCCATATCGTCCCGCAACCACCGTATTCACCTGATCTGGCGCCGTGCGACTTCTGGCTGTTCAGCAAGCTCAAAAGACCGCTCCGGGGACACCGTTTTGATACGATAGAGGAGATTCAAGCCGCACCGAAGGCGGAGCTGAAGGCCATCCCGGAAAGTGACTACAATCAGTGTTTCGAAGATTGGAAAATCCGTTGGCATAAATGCATTGCATAGGGAGGTGATTACATTGTAGGGGATGAAATTGATTTGGAAGAATAAATAAGAATTTTCAAAATAAATACAATGTCACCTTATTTTTTGGACACATTAGTAATACTAAACTGGCAAAAATTTTTTTAAAACCCCCCCCATGACCAAGTTCTGGCTACGCCCCTGATTATGTATATATATATAGTAGTTCTAACAGTAAATTACATTTGTAAATTCAGTTGCACATATCTTTCTTGATTTTTTGTTAGTTTCTTTTTGACATTATTTGCTGCTGCTTTTTTCAATCGTTGACTTTTGCTGCTGCCTTCAATTTTGTTATCTTTTGCATTTGTCAAATTACGTGCAAACTGGATTTGGCAACGTTTTGCTGATTTTTTGTGTATAGGAAAACGAATATAAAAATTAAAAGTGAAATTATATACAAAATAATAAATTCAATATATTTAAAAAACAATTTATAAGAATCAATATTATCAAAACTTAAAAAATACACACAAAAAAAATATGGAAAAATAAGTTAAATATATAAATTAGGTTATTTATAATAAAATTATTGATTTAATTGATTTTTGTTTTTATTATTAAAATATAATTGAAAATTGTATAAAAGGATTTGTGTTTAAAATAAACCAAAAACATAAATGAAATAAATATGATACAAAAAATTATATTAAATTATGCACAAAATATTCAGATAGGTATAAAAAATTCTTATTAGAATCAATATTATTAAAATTTTAAAAAATATATAATACAAAAATAAGTTAAAAATCATATAAAAAAGTTATTCATAATAAAATTATTTATTTAATTGATTTTTAATTTTATTATAAAACTATAATTGAAAATTTTTTCTAAGGATTTACTTTACTAACTGTAAAATATAATGTTAGATTTGTGTTTAGAAAAACCAAAAAAAGAAATAGAATAAAAATGAAATTATATACAAAATAATCAAATCGATATAAAAAACACTTTTAAGTATTGATTGTTTTAATTAAAATTTAAATAAAAAATATAGGCAAATAAGTTAAATATAAAAATCAGGTTATTTATAATTAAATAATTGATTTAATTGATTTTTATTTTTTATTAAACCATAATTGAAAATTTTATAATTTAGATTTAATTTCATTACACTTCAACTTAGACCTACGAAAGTCTGCCACTGCAATCTCGAATTTACAGCAATCGTTAGTTAATTGTTGGAATCCTTTTTTAGTATTTTTGTTTTGTTATAAAATCAGCGCAACATTTAATAATAGTTTCTCGTGCAAATTTCATCGATACGTACAGTAAATTTTTTTGTTCATTTCAGCAAAACCGACCCACGGCTCATTCAAAGCACTGCACGCCGAAGCGTTGCATTCGATTTCGATGCCGACTTCAAAATTCTTTTGCTTCTCTGCACTTTTGCCCTCAAACCAGTTCTTATTTTAAATTTCTTCCAGCCCAACTCACTTATCACTACATATCGAACTTAAAAGGCTTAAATAAATCCGCAATTAACCGCATTTTCACACCTTAAATAAATTTAGAAAACTTCAAGTCTGTAGTTTTTTCTTCAGTTTTGTCGCAATTATGAATTGGTTTGTTTTTTTTTTTTGTTACATATTTAACTTTACCCAAATGCCATGAAAGTTGCACTTATTTATATAAAAAGTATAATATACACACTTAAGTTCAGCGTTGGTAGGTTTCGAATTCAAGTCAATATTTAAATGCATTAGTTGGCTATCATTTTGTGTTTCTATTATAAATAACAATGTCTTTTCTCTATGTGTATTCCTGCGCATATGGCAGTTTTTTATAATCGGGTTTTTTGTTTTTGTTTGTTTGTATTGCCGTGAAACATGCATTTTCTATACGTGTATGGTAAACTCTTGGCGTTCCTGTTCCTTCTTCTCGTGGTATCTGTTGGGAGTAGTAGAAAGTTTCATAAAAATGTGGAGAAAAATTAACAAGAAATGAGTTTGCACGTTGGGAAAGCGTTACTAAGAAATTTAATAAGTAAGTAATGGCATTGCATATTCAAAAGAAATAATTATCACAGCTCTAAAAAGCTCTAAGCTTAAGGAATTAATTCTTTGACAAATTTTTATATTCCGATTTAAGTACCCACGAACAAAAAATTCTTGACTGATGAATATAATTTTTTTTGATTTTATTTCATAGAATATTCTTCAATGATAGCGAAGACCATTTGCGCTCAGTGTGTCATTGCGTAATTGGTTATTTAATTCGTTTGCAAGTTATTTTTAACACAACCCAAGGGCCAAACAGACATACATACAGAAGAGGACATAGCAAAAATAGCAATAAATCGCTTCTAAAGCTCTCATTGATAACACTGCACAACAGCATGTCTGTTGCATGGAGTTTTTTACATGAATCTGAATCGTTTTTCCACGCTGTTTTCAAAACCATACTTCGTTTTTATGTAACAGCTCTAGTTTTCGCAAAAAATGGGCGTGTCACTTTTTCGAATTTTCCTCGGCTTTTTTCTCGTTTTCGACTGTAATTTCTGAATTAATAATCCTATCGACATGATTTTTATATAGTTGCACTAACAACATCTCATGCCATCTTTTCTGACATTCGTTCTAAATTGGCTTTGTAATATGGTTTCAAAGTAGGAAAATATTGAATTTCAAGGCGTTTTTTCTGATGGCGAAAATTGTACAGATGTTTCATAAATCAAGTTACGAAGTATATGAATATCTTGAGAAGAAACATCAAGCAATACAACACAGCCAAATTATTTAGCGGAATACACATTCGCATCGAAATAATAGCAAAAATATACCATAATAATTTTTAGTCTTTTTCCTTAAAAAATTAGGAGCCTCAAAATATGCAAAGGTTTTAATTTTTTTTTGTTTCGAGCAATTCAAAATTTTTTTGTTTTTTGCTTATATTTCAGACTATAAATGGAACATATAAAAGAGCATATTTTTAGGCCCCTAATTTTTTAAGGAAAAAGTATGAAAATGACTATGGTACATTTTTGCTATTATTTCGATGCGAATGTGTATTCCTCCAAATAATTTGGCTGTGTTGTATTGGTTGATGTGTCGGCTTTCATTATACACCTAACTCGTTAATTGATTTACAAAAAATGTGTACTACTGTGTCCAAAAAATAAGGTGGCATTGTATATATTTTGAAAATTCTTTATTTATTCTTCCAAATCAATTTCATCCCCTTCAAAGTAATCCCCTCCCGATGCAATGCACTTATGCCAACGGATTTTCCAATCTTCGAAACACTGATTGTAGTCACTTTCCGGGATGTCCTTCAGTTCCGTCTTCGCTGCGGCTTGAAGAAACCAAGAATTGTCTTTCCACAATTCCGGCCTTTTTAGGCGGATAGCGTTACGCAAACGACGCATAACGTTCAAATAATATTCCTTGGTAACTGTTTGGCCCGGTGGAAGGAGTTCATAATGCATTCATAATTCATAATTCATAAATTCAAATGTCACCTTATTTATTGGACACAGTAGTATGTTTTTGACCATCAAAGAAAACGCCTTAAAATTCCATATTTTCCGACTTTGAGGTCCAAATACCGCGGAATTTTAAAACTTATTAAAATAAGTTGCATCGAACAAGAAGCCGTGTGGTGTTGTTAATGCGATAAGGTGAAAATCATGTCAATCGGTTTTTTGGTTTAAAAATTACGATAAAAAATATGGAAAAAGTAGAGGAAAAACTGAAAAAATTACACGGTACCTATATCTCACTAACTAGAGCTCCTAGAAAAAATCTGAGGATAGATTCGAAATCAGCGCACCCAAATTAGTAAGAAACAGTAGAAAAACTCCATGCAACAGAAAAAAAGGGTTTTTTGTTGTGCAGTGTAATTTTAGTATACATGGGAACAGTGAGGCATACACAATTTAATTTTGGGAGTAGGTAGCTAGGTGGGTAGGTATGGTTGCCCCAAGAGGAGCACACATACGCCATGAAGGCCCTTTGTGATACCACATGCGGTCAAGCAATAAATCGCTCCCTCGTTAAACCAGTTGGAGCCTTTTACGAAGTTTAGTAGACAGCGAATGTACACAACTACACAACAACTTCTGAGCCCAGTACCATTTTAAGTCATATTTGCCACCAAAAATGTGTTCACCAAACATATATTTGGCAGGATTTGAAGGCCGAAAGACCCTATGTGTGCGCCACTGTTGGGGAATGTTGTCAGTATCGGTCAGTTCTCTAGATTGGCCCATTGCGATACACCTATGTGCGAGCGTATCAAAACTCTTTCAAGTTGAGAGACACTTACTTTTGTATGGTTGTTTTTGTTAAAAAAATAATAAATAATTTTTATTTTTGGTCCCTGTTTTCAATGGCAACGAACTTTTTGTGGCATAACTCATTTCGTACCGAGAAATTGAAACGTAACTGACTCACTCAGAGGCATCAATGAAAAGAACATCGAATCTGGGAGCAAAAACATAAATTCGTCAAGATAAGCATTTGAAATGTGTTGTGTAAAAAGCCTTTAAGAATAAATCAAGGGCATACATTTAATTGCGTAAAAATTCAATTGTTGTCAAGTTTGGACCACTTGTGTAGTCAATATTGACTCACTGTGATTGTGATGGTCAATGATGCCTTTTTTTACAGAGGCCGAAGTCTACAACGATAAATTACAGCACCAAATCATTCATTCGGATGCCAACGAAGTTAGCGCGCATAAAAAAGACGCAAAGTCCACTGAACCTTCGACATCCATGTCTCTGGCATCAAAACGTTCTTTAATTTTGAACTCAATCGAAACTTTGCAGGTTACTACACCAGTGAAACTCGAATAGAGAAAGGAGGAAATCGTTCAGAAGAATTTTCTGACTTTGCCAGAAAATTGCCTCGCTTTGAGCGAAAAGCAACAAAAGTGCAACGCTTCGAAAACGCCTAAAAATGCTCAGGAGCAACCCTAGAGAAATCCTCCAAGGTCGCTCGTCGAAACAAATTCAAAGGATCCCTCAGGATCAGGATCAGACAAAGACTTTGGCATCATCTGTTCGGAAACGATGCCTCGTCGTTTGAACTGCAACCGCAAAAAAACCGCATTTGAAATGTGACAAAACTCCAAATAGAAAAAAAATTTGATTTCGTTTTTCATTCAGTTAAATTTTTTAGTCATCTTTCGAATATACGAGTATCAGCATGAATTTCGTCGATTCTCAACGATGAGCCACCCTTGACTGCATTTGTTTTAATTAACTTTGTATGAAATTTTTTTATAAAAATTGTCTCGAAAAGATTTTCATATAACCAGACCTTTTTGACGATGAGCTTTGATTGACAAAATCTTTTCTGAAACGATAGCTGTGGGCAAAGGTCAAAAGGGGGTGGCCAACCCTGACGAAATTTCCCTACAACGATCTTATTTATTGAGTGCTTTGGTAAGAATTAGCTTTTCTGCACACTCTACATTGAAATATATGTACATGTACATATGTATGTATGTTAGACATGATTTAGTGCACGATTTTTCGATTTCGATGATAAAGAACCTCTCATTTTATGCGGTTTCGTAAAAAAGTACAAGTACAATCGGAGCTGTGAGGTTGTAAATTACGAAGCAAAAATCAAAATGTGTTGTCGAAACCCCATTAACCTCCATATTTCGAATATAATTGTGATTTGTGATGAGTCTTAGTTCAGATTAAGTTCAAAGGGCGTGTACGGAAAACCCGTAATTTTATTCTGAGGTATCATTGCCTCTTGTGAATGCCCCAAAACCCAAAAAGTTGACAACCACACAACTCCGTTTGTATGGTAGACGCCATCTGATGGTGAATTTCTGAACCTAAATTAATTTTGTATATTTTGTACTCAAGAACGTTGCTGATCGCTGAATAAATCATTTAAATCGGTTCAGCAGTTTCCGAGATACGATGTTTTCTCGCTTACTTAACTACTACATTTTCAAGTGGGGAGCCAATTCCATGGAAAATGGCAAATTTTGTATGGCAGCCCCCTTAAGACTTGGAGATAGCGGGTAGGTATGTTTGGAAGAAACATTTGGAAAAGAAAATAAATGGGTGTCGCTCGTACATTTGATACGTGTGGAACCAACCTGGGAGCAGTTGTAGCCTATTTTGTAAAAACTACCATTTTGTATGGGAGCCCCATTAAGGGTTGGAGATAGCGAATAAATATGTTTGAAAGAAATGTTCAGTAAAAGAAACTAATGGGGGTCAGTCATAGATTTTAACCCTCTAAGAGCAACTTCTGAGCAGCTGTGGAGCGATTTGTCGAATTTCCCGGCTTTTTTGTGAACTTTGACCTCGATGCGACGCTATTTAGCCCCACTCTAGCTCCACAATTTTTTGGCTCATGCACTTTTTCACCAAACCGCATAAAATGAAAGGTTCTTCGGCATCGAGAACCCATTATTAAGAATCTCCATACAACACTAAATCATGTCTAATGTACATATAACACCCATGTTGCATTGAAATCCTTCAAAATCAAAAAGAATAAATTTCTTGGGATTTACAGTTCTTTTTACAAATCCAATAAAGTTTTCACTGTAAAGTCAGAACTAGAATATTAACACCATAAGTGTTTCTAGGCTGATATGAGTCAGTCAGTCTTCAATTACTTACTCACTAACTTGACCTACTAACAAATTAACCTTCTAGACTATTGTCTTCAAGTCAGTAATTTATAAAAAAAAACTGAAAGAATGTAAGAACCCACATTTGATATGTATTAACAAAATTTATATCATGCTAGCAATCTCTATTTTATATACCAAATAATAGATCCTAATAATTTTCGCTAACTGCAACATTATTTTCAATAAAAAATGCACTGCAATATTGCATAATGTTTAGAATGAAGTTACCTTGCTAACAGTGAGGTCAATTCCTCTCTATCCATCTTGGCCAGCTGTCCGTCGGTGTTTTCCATAACGCGTTGCACTTCCAAGTCCAGTGCACGCTGCTCGCGATCGCATTCAGCTTCGCTGAATTCACGCGAATCAGTAAAACCCGACGGTGGACGAAAACCCAGATCTCCTGCAGCCACAGCGGCTATAGTGGCAGCCAGAGAGGTGCCCATATCCGAGTTAACCTCACTGTCTAAACTGTGGCATTGTGAAAAAAGGATCAATAGAAAATATCACATGAAAAATATTATTATGAATTTATGCATTTATTATGCAATACTTAAGCTAACTTAAAGCTAATGTAAAGCGTAGCTTAAAGCAAATTTTATTATATTAGACGATCAGATAATAAAAACATTTGTTGCAATGGAATTGGAATAAGTTAAAAGGTGAATGTTAAACTTAGTTGCTCCCAGTAGCTTCAAAAATATGTAATTTTATGGAGTTTATAATTTTAATTACATTAACCACTGTGAGAAATGTAATTTACGGAGCAAAAGCTGAGTTCAGTTGAAAATGAGAGAGGTGAACTCTTTCAACCTATTCAACTAATTTATGGAATCTCTGCATCCGCTGAAGCAAGTAGTAAAATCTTACAAATCAACGCTGGTCCACTGTGCTTGGTTGATGGATCTGTAAATTACTGTGGCTGAAACAATACCAAACAGACATTAACACTAGAATGCCAAAGGTAGTCATTTTGACTACATTGAGGTCTTTTATTGTAAATAACTTTTATTGCATCGCTTTATATTACGTGACTTTTACTAATTTTTAAAGCTAAATGGAATAAATAAATTAAAAATATTGTAAAAAAATGTTTACCCCAAATTTTGCAACATTTACCTTAAATGCCCAAAAAGAGTCATACCTATATACAATTTTCACCAAATCTTACTGATAAATAGACAAATATGCAACTTCAATTGCGAAATATGAAAATTTCAAATAATTGCAAATATTGAGAAAAAAATATCATTGCAGTTTGTGACAATTCCCAAATTTTTCAATCCAAAATCCACTCACAAAATTCATTCAAAAATTCTAAATTGCATTCCATTTTATCCCATTTATGTGTAAAGTACGCTATTTTATTTAAACGAATTTACTTTGTAAACCATAAAAAAATAAAAAATAAATGCTTATTTTAGTTTAATCTCGTATACATTTATTCATATTTGCTACTTAAAAACCAATAAAATTTAAAAAAAAATCAGTAAACAATAATGTAGTCAAAATGACTACATATGGGCATTTTAGGTAGGTCAGATTGTCGGGCATTCTAGTGTTAAGGATCCGAAGTCACGGAAGTTCTATTTCGATAACTTGAACTGATTACTAAAGAAGCTACGAATAGAAAGAGGAAATTCCTAAGCGAGAACGTCAGTACAAATGTCGGACACGTTCTTGGTGATAGAACTTTTCATAGTTAATGCAGATCACACTGGGCGGATTTTTTCCAAGTTCCAAACGGTTTTGATCATCCCAGACACACTCTTTACAAAGAGAGCTATTCCCACTTTTGAGCCCCACTCCCACTTTTTGATTACACCGTGCGACAACAAATTTTACACACAAAAAATCTATATACTCGCGAAACTAGGGGCCAAATGTAGTAAAACTGCATTTTTAGTTTTTCTCTCTGGCGTCAGGATTTTTTTTAAAAGGACTTTGAAATTTCAAGGACATGTTTATTTCAAAAAATTATTTTAAAAATTGAGCGCATTGTAGAATAACAATATGGGTGTCAAATGAAAGAGAAAAATTTTAAGAATCTTGGAAAATTTAATTTTTTGGTGCAAAAGGACAAAGAGGTATTGAAAATGTCCTTTTAAAACTTTGTCCTTGTCGCACGCTGTAATAAGTAATTGCTGATCATTTCGCTATAAGACGCTTCTTACTGGCTACAACTTAGCTTAGCTTAGCTTATGTGAAATTTTTGTGTAGTCTTTTACAAATATTTTAGTTTTCAATTAAATGCAATTCAATTTTGTTTTGGAGTTTGGGGTTTAGGTACCTGAACTACCTGTTGTTACTTCCAGGGCAAATTCGCCGATCCAACGAGTGATTATCCTTTGCCGCGATTTGCTGCTGCTGCTGCTGGTGCTTGCGACTGCGATGAGCGCGCTTGTCGCCATTGCTGCCACCGGCGCTTGAGCCGCCTCCAGCAATACCGCCACCACCACCGCCGCTGCCGCCGCCAAGATGACGCGGCGTATTGATGCGCCGCTCCACGGGCGAGGCCTGCTCGTTGTTGGACTCGGTGCTCGAGTCCGGCCGAAACATATCTAGAAAGAGGTACGGATAGCGAGCGACCGGTTTACGTCTGACGCTCTCAGCATCGCCACGCCGCGCCGCATACGCACCTACTGCAACACGCCCGTCGCTGCCGCGCGTCGACTTACAAGGAACTCTGTACGTGGGCATGTTCGAGAATTCGGTGCTGGGACTGATGCTCGTGTCCGACTCGGACTCGCAGTGCGCGCCCGCATTGCTGCCGCCAGCAGCTGCTCCGCCACTGCCGCCACCGCCGCCGCCGCTGCTGCTGCTGGCGCTCTTGTTGCCGCCGCGACTGCCATCGGAGCGGCCCGTCTTCTTCGAGTGGCCCGACTGCGCGCCGGCTACCATCGTCATCGATTTGCTCAGCGTCGACTCGTCTAAACAATGCACATTAAATATTCAATTTTCTGGCGCCATAAATAACATTGCGCCGGTGCCGGTGCCGGTGCTTACCGTCGGTGTTATAGTAGCGCTGCTTGTGCCAGCTGGACTTGGACTTGACGTGCCCGAAGCCGGAGGCGGGCAGCAACGGATAGGCCGTCGCGTTGAGATTGTCGCCCTCCGGATGGCCGAACGTCTTGAATTGCATTGTGTAGTCCATGGGCGAGGCGGCCACACCGCCGCGCGTGGGCGTCTTCGCCGGCGCGCCGGCACCTGTGCGGCCGCCATTAACGCTGAAGGTGGCGTACGGTGAGATCTCATACATTTCTATTAGGCCAAATGCGTCGACGGGCGAGGACGTGCGGTAGCGACAAAACAGACACAAAATGAGACAGAAATAAACGCAAACGTTTTAATTGCGGTGTGCAGTTTGGGGCGGTGGGCGGTGAAGTCTTATAGTTTGCGGTGCTATAAGGTGGCCAGTGGAACGATTCGGTAAAATTTTACTATCATAGATACGAACTAAACTAAAGCACGAACTGATTTCCATGAAAAGTGTTCAATAATTTCATGGTAAAAGCGCCAAAATAGAATAAAAATAATTTAAAAATGTCATCGCCTAATTTCTAACAAACATTAAACTTTCAACAAAAACAATATTTTTTAATTAAAAAAAATGAAAAACTTACATAATCTTGAAATATTTAAAAAAATTTTATATTTAGTTTGAAATGAACGCCAAATCACTTGATATATTTTTATATTATTAGTAACAATTAAAAACTGAATTAAATTTAATTAATTTAAATAAAGTTTAATTAATTTAAAAATTAAATTAATTTTTAAGTAATTAAAAAATATTAATTAATTAAAACTTAACTAAATTAATTAAATTTAATAATTTCATTAATTATTAATTAATTAAAACAAATGTTATTAATTGTTGTACAAAAACCATATTTTTTAAATAAAAAAATTAAAAACTTAATTTTGAAATATTTTGAAAAATTTTATATTTATTTTCAAGAAGCATTTTTTAATAATAAATTAAGGCCAAATCACTTGTTATATTTTTTTATTATTAGTAAAAATTAAAAACTTAATTAAATTTAATTAATTTAAATAAAGTTTAAGTAATTTAATAATTTAATTAATTATTAAGTAATTAAAAAAATATTAATTAATTTAAACTTAACTAAATTCATTACATTTAATAATTTAATTAATTATTAATTAATAAAGAAAATTTTATTAATAGTTGTACAAAAACAATATTTTTTAAATAAAAAAAATTAAAAACGTAATTTTGAAATATTTAGACAAATTTTATATTTATTTTCAAGAAATCTGTTTTAATAATAAATGAAGGCCAAAGCACTTGTTATATTTTTTTATTATTAGTAAAAATTAAAAACTTAATTAAATTTAATTAATTTAAATAAATTTTAATTAATTTAATAATTTAATTAATTATTAAGTAATTAAAAAAACATTAATTAATTAAAACTTAACTGAACTAATTAAATTTAGTAATTTCATTAATTATTAATTAATTAAAAAAATGTTATAAATTGTTGTACAAAAACCATATTTTTTAAATAAAAAATATTGAAAACTTAATTTTGAAATATTTAAAAAAATTGTATGATATATTTATTTTCCAGAAGTAATTTTTAATAATAAATTAAGGCCAAATCACTTTTTATATTTTTTTATTATTAGTAAAAATTAAAAACTTAATTAAATTTAATTAATTTAAAAAAAGTTTCAATTAATTTAATAATTTAATTAATTATTAATTAATTAAAAAATATTAATTTATTAATTATTAATTAATTAAAAAATATTAATTAATTAAAACTTAACTGAAATAATTAAATTTAATAATTTAATTAATTATTAATTAATTAAAAAAATTTATTAATTGTTGTACAAAAACAATATTTTTTAATTAGAAAAAACTAAAAACTTAATTTTGAATTATATTAGAAAAATTTTATATTTATTTCAAGAAGTATTTTAATTAAGAATTTATTTAATTTAGAACTGAATTAATTAAATTTAATAATTTAATTAATTATCTATTAATTAATTAAAAACATTTATTAATTACAAATTAAATAAATTAATTAAATGTAATTTAATCATTTAATTTTCACCAAAAAATATTTGAAAAAATTTTAAATTTATTTTTAAGAAGTATATTTTAATAATCAATGAAGAGCTAACTCGATTGTTATAACTTTTAATATTAGTAACAATTTACCCGAGTTCCAGCCATTAATAATTAATTCCCGATCTAGAAGAATTAATTTCATTAATACAAACAAAAATAAATAACGTTCGAACTAGTTGTCCGATTTAGATGGGATTGTGAAATATTACAGATATCACTTAGATGCATTAACAGAAAATTCAGTGGAACTCAAAAGTGAAAAATTGTTTTTCTATTATTTTTTTTAATTATTGTAGAATTTTGGTACAGTCACCAAATTTGTTTCCATCTATGGCCTTCGAGAACCTTGTTGCCGCTCACCACACATAGATATGTGTATGTATGTACGAGTATGTGCATGTATGTGTGTGTGTGTATTTGTGATAATTTTTGTACGCAATTTGTGGGCAACGGCACGTAGCATTTAGCACCAAAGCTCGCACCGTTGCCGCCTTTTCATTTTCACGCCGAAACTTGAGCCATTTGTTGACTTTGCGAGACCGCCGAGTGGTGTTGCACGTCTCACCTGATTCATTGCCTTTATCCACTGTCTTCACCGGCGACGCGCTGTACACCTGCTGATTGCGCCTGTTGTCGTGGTCCTCCTTGTAGTCGCCCGGCAGCGTTCTCGACTCATAACCCTCGGCCATGGGACCGCACAGCGTGCGACGGTGTTTAATTGTTAGAGCGCTGCACGTCGTCCGAGGCGCGTTGGTGGGGTGAAACGTGAAGTGGAGATTAGTGAAAGTGTAAATGATGCCGAGCAGAGAAAATGGAAAACGTGATTTTGTTGCCATTCCAAATGAAATTTCAAAATTGAACTCTAGAACAGCCGCACGGGTGGAATAGGCAGTGCGCACATGAAGTCCCATGGCAGAGATTTAATGGCTAACAGCGACTTAGGGAATCAAGCAAAACGTGCCGTTGTTCGTTTGGCTAATTGTAAATAATATAATTGTGCTAATTGTGAAATGTTGAACTTATGGTTGAGCGGTGTAGCGAGAGATCAAGTCAAATACTGAAGCTGAATACTGATTGAATGGTAATGATTTTCAAACAGAAAAGCGAGTCAACCGAGCGTGGATCATACAGTGACTAGTTATCACAGGATTTGCATAGTTTGATTGTAAGGTTTGAAGTGGTGTTCAACCAAATTTGGTAGATGTGGCTGAATAAATATGTAGGTAGCTTGTAGTGGCCGCCCCTATGACTGTTTCACAGGTGCGAGCTAGGAATCGAACCTAGGGCCTAGGGTATTTAAACGTATCTACAACTCATTTCCAAAGGGAGACGGAATTTTTCAGATTTTACATTTAATCGGTAACGTCATTATTGATAATTCCAAAGAGTAGCAGAAATTGTCTTAGGACCCTTTAGATTTGCAATAAAAACGATAATAAGTAATAGACGTATGTTTTGCTTTTTTGCAGTTTTCTCAATTTTGCATGCTGATTGCATACTTTTAGGGATGAAAAAAATTAATTTTGTCGAAAAATAGGTGTTGTGTTCCGGTGTGAGATCGGAAGATATCGGAGGATGTAATTACATTATCTGACAAAGAAAGAATGCTGCTTAAAATAAAAAAAAATTCAGGAACATACTTTCAGATACTTTTTAGATATTTTCCTCTAAGTTTTTCCAATTTTCAGATTTTTAATTTAGAAAAATATTTTGAATTAAAGGTGATGTAAAAGCCTCAGCTTTTGCAAATTTTGAGAAAACATTGAAAGCGAAAATCGACACATAATTTCTTAATCTATATCAAAAGTCTTAGCAAGTTCTTGCAAACTATGTATTTTCACAATTTTCTTTACCCAATAGACTAAAAAACAGAAAATATGTGTTTACATTTTTTTGTGAAAAAAGTTGCAAATTTGAGCCGCTTTTGCACACACACTACTTAATTTTTTGCACAGATTTTTTGGGGTTTTCTTAGTTGGAGTTTTAACTTTCAAATAACATCAAAATCGTTAAATTCTGAAACTATAAATTTTTTGAATTTTGTCTATGGAACGAATCACTGTGCGTTCCTTTAAAATGTTCGTTTGATACTCCTTTTGATAAGGAAAAATACATTCTTCACTTTATGGCTTCCTATCCTGTTTTATCTCAGTGAAGACTGTCCATTTTTGGGTTTTCTTCTCTTATATACTTTACTGATTTGCCAAGGAAACATAACCTGGCACGCTTTACTAAAGAATCCATTAATATGTGATTTGAAAGTTTATTGTCCTCAGTCAATCCTTACTGTTGAATCACAATGGATCAACTGTCAACTAAGTGAGCTTCTTTGACCTTAAATACATTAAATATTTTCTTGTTTGTATTTATTTTTAGCTCATGAAAACCATTTTGAAAACAAAGTCCATTAAATACCAGCAAAAAGACTTTGGATTCAGTGATCGCTTCAAATTGTTAGTTAGGGGTTTAATTTGAAGATATGGACACATACATATGATATGTTAGTCCGCTTTGAGATGGAACTATGCATTTGAGGATTAACTCAACCTAACCTACGTAAGGCGGCTTCCTCATCTGATACAAGTTTCACTTCTTTATGAAAAGCACGCAGCCTATTCAGCGCAACTATTTCACCCCACAGTGAACTTTATACCTAATCAAATGCACCAAATGTTCATTTAATTATGACAATATTTTCATCTCCTGACATTTCACTCTCTCTTTACATGCAATCAATTTCCGTTTGCTTTCTAATGAGCGACGCGGCTGTCAATTTTCAATTTCTATGCAAAATTCTCCACAAAAACCCAGTGAAATAATTTCCTAATTAACTTGGCAACTAATTAATATCTGAATGCTACGTTTTTCTTCCCCTTTTTTTTCATTCAACGCCAGCCAAATTATGCTACACAGTGGATGCAGTGGAATGGGCCACTTCAACCAGGCAACGCACTGACCTACCCACAGCTCGAAATTTACATCGTACTACATACTAAACATACATATTTAGATATGTGTGTATGTACAGTGGCGCACACAGGGGGGAGTTGGTGGTTCAAACCGCCCAAACACAAAAATTGCTTGTACAAAATATGATTTCGAATGGCATTCGGCTCAAAAGTTGTACGCAAACCCCCCCAAAATGAAATCCTGCGTGCGCCACTGTGTGTGTATATATAATCGCTTTCATACTCACATTGTGATGATGGCCACCGTAATGATGACGATGACAATTAACGTTGAAAACCAATCGCCGTTGGTGGGGTTCGTTGCATTTATGAGATTGTTCATCAAATCGTTTTCCGATGGGAAAACGGATGGCGGCGGGATGGTGACTCCTTCCAGGTTGGTCGTGGCGAAGTGATAGTGTTCGGTGGTTTTGCCGGCATCGTTTGTGGCCGACACGCGCAGCTGGTACCACTTGGCAGGCAGGAAATCGCAAAATATTAAATTTTCACGATTCTCCTCGGCATTGGAGATGTCGGATGTGACGACCGTCCAGCGGATGTCCCCTGTGCGAAAATGCCAAATGAAAATTGTTGATTGCTCGCGGCGCGCACAAAGAAGCGGATGCGGTTGTCGGTCGGTCGGTGCGATTGTCGACATGCGAGCGCGACATAAATGTTGCACGCCATTTTTTGTCAATGTTTAATTTGCATTTCATAGACTTAAGTCTGTGTGAATTTGTGTTTGTTATTGTGTTGCTGTTGTTGTGTTATTAATGAACCGTTAAAATGAGTGCCCCGTCGCTTACTGTCATTGCGGTAAATTGGTTAGCAACTACCTGTCAACTTCTGCTCTTCTACTTTTATAATTTATCGGCAAATTGATTTATTATATTTGCGCTTTTTTGTATGCATTTTTTGCAAATGCGCTAAGAACTGCCCGAATTGCAAACTTTAATGGCAAATGAAAGTTGCTTTTTTTCTGTTGAGTTATTGCGGCTGCATAAAATTATCGACTGCAATTAAAATTATCGACAGCAGTGATTAATTTTTGGTGCATTTGTCATGCACGAATACTGTGGCTACAAAACTCCAATCGAGTTGAATGGTGCAATTAAATTAAATTCAATTAAGCAACCATTGGCAGTGCAGCAGTCGCTTTGTTGTATTGAAACCACAGGGGAAACGGCTTCGGCCGGGAGAAATACTGTGCTGCCACAAAAATGCCAAAAAAAGTCATTATTGAATTATGGGGGGTCGCTGTTTTTGAGTTGACAATTCAAAACCAGTGGTCAACCACCGAGCGTTGCTTTTAAGTATTTAGTCGAAAATAGTGCAATTTGCACAATGGGAAAAAAATTAAAACCCTGGTAAGGTTAAAATTGAATGTTATTCAAAATTTCTATCACAACAAGGAAGCTTTGAGATCGTTCGACTGAAGTGAAATTGAAAAAATGTTGCAACCATGAAAAAAAGCTACCCAGTGGCGCACACAAGATTTCATTTATGGGGGTTTCGTACACAGCTTTCAGCCCAATACCAGTTGGAACCGTATTTGCCACTCAAAAGATTTACAAGATACGACTAAAGGCATTTGAGAGGTGTTTAAACCCCCAAAACCTACCCACTAGGGCTACCATTCGTACTGGTTTCTTCTTGACATATTCTGGTTTAGAGAATTTTGTGTCAACTCTTAAAATACAAACAAATTCTTGACAGAAGCCATTCTCGGAACAATTGCAATGCATTGAAGGCTACAACAGCATTGATGTTTTTTTCCAAATATTATTTGAAAAGTAACTCAATTAGTCAGAGACTGTAAGGATTTGCTAGGATTAATGAGCTGTTAGGGGGACACGGTCAGGCGGACCTTAACGAACATAAGTCGTTTGAGGAGCTGGCGGTACGGTACACAAGTTCTACAAGATCGAGTACCCACGTTGTGTGAATAAGAAAGTAAGTGGCCGTCTTTCTTTTCTTTATTATCTACGTGCCACATGCTTCATTCTCTAAATTCTGAAACTACACAAAAACCCCTATTTAATTCAATTTCATTTGCTGCAAATATTCTCAACTATATTGAATATTACACCGTGCAACAGCATTTTTCACACCGGAAAAAATCCATATGAGTGTGAAACTAGAGACCAAACATAGTAATACTGCGTACTCAGTTTTTCATTTCTACATCCCTTGTCCTTTTAAAAGGACTTCAAAATTTTGAGGGGGATAAAAAATAAAAAAAATATAAAAAATACTTAACCTCGTTAGAATATGGCAATATGTATATCAAATGAAAGAGGAAAGGCTCAAGAATTTAAATAAAATTGACTTTTTATCTATTTCTAAACAAAAGATATGAAAAGGTGCTTTGAAAATTTTAATCCTTTATATCCTTGAAAATGTATATAGAATTTTCTTAAAAAGTAAGTATGTTAAAACCCAAATTCTCCTTGATCACGGTCACGTTTCATTACTCTAAATTTATTGGTTCGAAAGTTATTAAAAAAAGGCTGCAGTTCTAATGAAGTACAAAAATTCTAATTTATTTATTTACCCAATTTTTACCCATTTTAGTAACTATAAAATCGATGAAGCGAGAATAATGAAATTTTGACACGTGATCAATGAGATTTTGGGTTTTAACATACTTACTATTCAAGAAAATTCTATATAAATTTTCAAGGATATAAAGGATTAAAATTTTCAAAGGACCTTTTCCATTTACTTTTTTTACAAATAGATAAAAAATTAATTTTATATAAAACTATGATATCAATGAAGCGAGAATAATGAAATTTTGACACGTGATCAAGGAGATTTGGGGTTTTTACATACTTACTTTTCAAGAAAATTCGATGTAAATTTTCAAGGATATAAAGGATTTAAATTTTCAAAGGACTTTTTTCATATCCTTTTTTTAAAAATAGATAAAAAATGTATTTTATTTAAATTCTTCAGCCTTTCCTCTTTCATTTGATATACATATCGCCATATTCTAACGAGGTTAAGTATTTTTTATATTTTTTTTATATTTTTTTTATATTTTATCCCCTTCAAAATTTTGAAGTTCTTTTAAAAGGACAAAAGATGTAGAAATGAAAAACTGAGTACGCAGTATTACTATGTTTGGTCTCTAGTTTCATGCCCATATGGATTTTTTCCGGTGTGAAAATTTAATTTTTGTCGCACAGTGTTATATGAAAAGCAAAGCTACTAATATTCGTACGTAACTAAAATAGGCTGCCATTTCCCAGAACTCTACACACTGTGATTGTTTTTGTTTGGACTTTGGTTAATTCGGCAAATCACATGCGACAAACGCTAATTAAAACGTTTCATCACATTTTGTTGCCGAATTGTGCAACGTAAATCGGAAAACGTGTAACCAATAAACTCTAAAAAACCGCAACCGCAACGCATGCAATCAAACGGCCAACAAAAATCGACAACCCGCCCTTCCACCACCCACTCGGCCATTTAACCGCACACGACCGACTGGCCGACACTTATGACAAAAATATTCAATTACACACACAAAATGTTGCACTTTAAGCGACACACGTTCGAACCGCAAATGACAACAACAACAACAACCACAACCGAATGCGCAGCAGTGACAAAGACAACAATCACAATAAACGCGCTGCACATCTCTACACAATGCACAGCCAAACAATTGTTGGAGTGTGTGTGTGTGTGTGTGTGTGTGAGGCTTACCCAGCGGCCGATGTTCAATGGAGAAATGATGAATTGGGCAGCCGCCATTATTCCACGTTGACAATTTCAGATTAACGCACGACGCATTGGTGGCAATCAGCTCGTTGCCGTTTGCTGCCTGCGAGGCTGCAATGTGAAAGGATTTGCATGTTGTTGTGGAATATTCACAACAACAAATGTGGTTGAGTTAGTAAGCGAGTGAACGAGTCAGTGGGACATTTTAAATCTATATTTAACCAATTTGAATTTTTCCAGCAAAAATCAATTTGAATTTAAACTCAATTTTAAAAAGGTCAATATTTCCACTACCAAACAAGTAATCTAAGCTGCAAGCGATTGCACTCACCTTTGCCCTTTGTCCAGACATTAATTTCCTCGCTGGCCGCGCCGTCGCCCACAATGTTGTGCGCCGACATTTTGATGATGTACTGATTGCCGCACTTGAGACCCGTAATCGTGTACGCGTTGTTCTCGGGCATCAGCTCCGTCTGCGACCACGACTCGCCCGTGATGCGATACGAGATCGTGTAGCCCTGCAGCGGGGCGCCGCCGTCGTCCGGCGGATCCCAGCTGACGCGTATGCTGTCGGCCGATGCGTACTGGACGATGATTTGGGGGGCGGCGGGCGGCTTCATGGCAATGACTTGATATTGAATTTCATCACTTCCGAAGAGATTATTTGCCGTGCAAGTGTAATTTCCGGACAGACTGCCTTCGACTCCTTTGCCGGTCGGTCGAATGGGTGGGGTTTAGTTGATTGGATGGTCGATTGTTTTGCGGGTCGTTGAGGTTGCGGTGAATGGGAAATAAATTAAAATAGAAAACATTGTAAATGGGTTAAGTGAAATGGAAAATGCGTTTAAAAATGCCGAGATAATTGTAAAATCTGATTTGTGCTGTGGTGTATGAAATAACTTCACATGTAGAGAAGCGCTCATAGTGCAACTTGTAGGAGTTTATTATGTGTGTGTGTGTGTGAGTACGTTCAAATTGAATTTTAGCTCATCGTACTTAGAATTTTTTGCAATAATTATGTCAAAAGTTCTTCAATAGAAATATAAGATAGAACTTTGGTAAATTGGTAAAGGTTAGGTTAAAAAATGGGAGTGTGTGGAAGCCCGGAGACGCCACTAGGTCCATTGGGAATTCCTACATTCTTAAAAATACCGGTGCCCTTTCCTATCCGTTGGGATCCATGCAGATCCAGACGGCATCTTTTGGGTACCATTTGGTAATCCGTGCATCAGCTATTTCCGTAAGCCCATCGAAGAGCTATTAATTCTTTCTTAGGTGTGTTGCGATAATACAACAAACAGTATGAATACTGAAATTTCAGGGCAGTAGTGCACACAGGATTTCATTGTGGAGGAGGTTTTGTACACAACTTGAGCCAAATATAATTTAAAATCATATTTGCCAGCGAAAATGTGTATGAGAAATTAATCTTTAAGTGGAAAACTAGTATTTGAACCCCCTAAACCCATATCGTGCCCTCTGCTATAGGCAACAACATGTGGCATATGTTTAACCGCTTCGGAGAAGTATTGACTGAACAGTAGCCTTGCCGCGATCCATCTTTCTTGTACTTAAACCCATTTTTCCTTTAATATTTAGTTGGCAAAAAGCATGATTATGTAATTGAAAAAAAAATTGTTCTAAAGTTTTGTAAAGAAATTGTGAAGATCTGTATGCAAGAATCTCTAAGCTTGAACTCGTATGAAGTTACAAGAAAATACAAATGCAAAGAAAAGCGTTTGAAAAGAGGCCGCATTTGAAGTTTAAGTTCTTTAACCCTTTCGCTTCCTTTACTATTTCAAGATATACCATTAAAACAACGTGTATACTTCTCTTCTTTAAACTTAAATATTCAGTTTATTAATTTCGTATTTTTCCTAAAACTTCAAACTATTCTAAAGACCAACAAAAAAAATGTATTCTTGCAACCATAGAGGATGCAGACGTCCACAAAGTAGCATGTTGCCATATGGCAACAAAATAGCGAAAGGGTTAAGACATTTTATAGTCAATGAAGCAATCAAAAATTTAGGGGCGGTACTCTAGCGATTTGGCCGCCATCGCGTCTGAGTATTAAATAAACAATGAGGAAGCTCCTTTCCGACTGTACTATGGGCTACTAAGCCTGAGAGTTGGGGGAACTGGTAAAACTAAGAAAGAAAAGAAACTAAGGAACTAAGTAAAACTTTCTATAAAACTTTAGAGACCAGTTCTAAAAACCAAGAAGATTAGATTCAAGACTCTCCAGACTTGCCAAGGATTGCGGCAATGTTTTGAATGAACTGGGTGGGGGTGGGGTATCCCAAGACACGAGGGTCACGAGGACCGCCTAGTCAAAAGAGGTGCAATGTACCCACTGGTAGGCCCTGACCCATGCTGTGGGCTTCCCAGAGGACACAAATAAGAATGCCTAAGAAAATGGGAAACCAAAATGTTGCCGAGCAGTGGACTAACTAGACACCTGAGGATAACTTTTGCGGCAAGCAGGTAGCCCGGTTACGGGTTGTTATGGGCAGTTAACCCTTTCGGTTATTCTATGCCATATGGCATAGTCTCTTTTCAGTGCCTGTTTTAGGTCAACAAACTTGTGGATACCATATTTTTGTTATTCCTTAGAATCGTTTGAAGTTTTAGGAAAAATACGAAATTAATAAACTGAATAATTAAGTTGAGAGAAGAGAAGTATACACGTTTTTTTAATGGTATATCTTGAAATAGTAAAGGAATAAGAAGCAGAAAAAATGAGATAACTTTTTTAATTTGTCGTTTTCTTTCAATTTAGATACTTTTTTTTTTTTAATTTTGGCTGAAGTAAATGAAGAAATATTCAAATTTTCGTTATGCATAAAAAGTTTTATGTTTAAGTAATTATTACAGCCACAACGATGTGGTTGCTCTCATAGAAAAACACTCTAAAATACAGGGTGCGAATATAAAAATTTAAAAATTTCTTATGGATTGTTGCTAATATAACCACATAGAAGCCTAAGACGTAAAATTGAAAATTTTAACTTTCCCCAGTAAAAAGCTGTAGCGAAAGAGTTAAGTAAGTAAGCAGCCCTGGAGCTGATCTGGAAGTGAGAACCCCAGAAGGTGCTAAAACTATAAAAATGTTTCAACTTAGTGCGTTAAAACAAGGCTGACACAAAAGATCCACATTGGTCGCGGTGCTTAATAGCAGTAATAATAAAAACATTGATAGGTTCCAGAGCTATGCACAATTGTTGAGGGGACTTTTGAATGTTCAGCTTATATGAAGCAAGATTTTATATGTGAGAAAATGCATTTATATGGAAAACTGTAGGGAAACTAGGGAAAAGTCATTGCTATTTAATCATAATTTTTGTTTTTCCGGCCTCGATAGTGCAGCAGGTAGTGCGCTGGCTTCTCATACCGAGGACCTATTCTAGATGAGAATTAAAATAATCGCACAAGTGCCCTTTTGGCAGACGATGGCGAAATCTCCAAGTGTGAAAAAACTGCCAATCGCCGTTCGGATTCGTCGTTAAGCTGCAGGTCCCCTCCCTTGTTTTTCTCGTCCATTGAAATGTGTGTTGTAACACATGTTGAAAAAAAAAACAGTGTTACATACACACTTGAAAAAAAAGGGTGAAATATGTGGTATCACAATGGGCCTCACAATAGGCCTCCGAGTGTGTCCCTTACAAACGCAGCCACCATAATCGAATCCTAACCTAATCATAATTTTATGTTTTCACTCAGTCAAGTTTAGAAGATTCTATGAATTAAATAAAACCAAATGATCCATTGAATTCGATGAACTTTAACACATGATTTCAAATATGATTCACGCACTTTGAAAAAGTAATTGAACATCAATTACTATCTACTCACAACTTTCATAATTCATACCAGAATTTTCTGATACCAATCAAATCATAGCATCACAACATTCCATAGTGTAAAGCAATCTTTCTATCTTCACCAAAAGGCAACCTTATACAAATTGTTAACGATTTTACAAATGGAACATTACTACTTACGATGAATTTTCAAATTGCCCTCGTTGGTGACCTCGTAGAACGGACTGAACGTGACCGGTCGGTCTCTGGTCAACCAGCGAGCGCGCGGCGTTGGATTTCCCACAGCCAAACATTCCAAAATCAAACCGGTGCCCACCGCTTTGCGCACCATCTGACCAAACGAGGCAATGCGTGCCGGTGCTGAAAGTTTAACATTCCAACCCAAAAGAGAAATGGGTATAAGTAAATATGTTATAAAGCCATAAAGCGTGCATATTTGAAATTGTGATCCATGCATGAAATGAGAGCACAAACTTTGCTGCTGCCGCTGCTCGAATTTCCAATGCGCATTTGAATCGATTCGAGCGAAAAAAAACACACGCGTCCATTTTGTAAATAACTCGGAAAATTAAAAGCAACAGAAAAATATGCAAATTACCGTTATTCACGGCAATATTATGCGAAATAATTTTGTAATGCGTGTGTATTAACTGGCGAAAATAGTCATTTTAATTTAAATTTTGCTGATTGCGCTTGTTGACTGACAAAGCCATCAATCACCGCGCGCCCCACTCACCTCTGGTGTTTGTGGCCTGCGCCACCACGGACGTCGGTTCGCCCTCGCCCACCGACGTCGAGGCCGATACCCAAAACTCGTACATTTGATTCTCAGCCAGGCCGCGCGCCTCGTACGTCACCGGAAAGCCGTTCTCGTCCACGCGAACCATGTGCGCTGTGTTTGTGTGTGTGTGTGTGTGTGTGGGTGGGTGGTCGAATGGATGAATGGATGGTTGTGAATGGGCGTTACGCGGATTTAAAATATGGCATTTTTTTCAACAGTTGGCAGCATGACAGTGGAGAGTGTAAAAAGCGCGTAAATTAATTAATTTTAGTTTTAATTAAATTGCATCATTTAAGTAGTCAAAGTAATATTTTGGCAAAATGCTAAAAATGTTTAAATTAAAGCGCTGCAAATAGTGAAAATAAACTCGGCACAGTCTCTTTGTTACAGTGCGAGTACTTTGCAGATTGCAAGTATTAGATTGGCACTGGGTTTTCATATGGAAATGTATTTATTTATTTTTTTTAGTTCTATGACTTACATTTCGCCTGTCCCTTGCGTCCCGCCTCGCGCGAATACACCGTGTAGTGCGATATGATGCCGTTGCGATTTTTCGGCGGCAGCCAGGAAATTAAAATCGAATCGGCCGTTAAGGCGGCGGCTTTTATTGAGCCCGGCGCATCGGGCACATCGTCCTCGGTTTGACAGTACAACGGCGGACTGGCCACACCGTCGCCGGTGGCAGTGTACGCCAGCACGCGCAGCGAGTAGTTGGTGGCCTTGTGCAACGTATGCAGATACGTTTCCAAGTTGGAGGTGCGCTTCACTTCCAGTTTGGCGGGAAAATCAACTGCAGAAATAATATGTTGTATTAAATAAATTGAATTCAATATTAATCGAGCGGGAAAATCAACTAAAAGCATAACACTGGATATTGAAAACAAAAAATTTTGAACGAAATACATAAATAGTTGATAGTTTTTAGGTTAAAGTTGGGAATAACAAATATAAAATGAATATCTAAAAATTGCATTCACTCATTCATTTGACACATAACCTTAAAATAATAACAGAACAAAGTTTGAAGACACATGAAAGTTAAAAACATAAACGACAGATGAGGATATATCAATCAAAGAACAACAGGAACCGGGTTCCGGTCTCTTGGGACCACGTTCTTCGAAAGACTCGCAGAAATTGCTGATGCACAGATTACTGAAGTACACAATTTCCTCCTCGAAACTAAATGGCTCCCAAAAGAGGATTTACAGGGAACCCAAAGACAGGGAAGGACTACGGACTCAAAGTGAAAGTGCTTGTCGCACGCTCTCTTTCTGTAACCTAACCTTAGATATAAATAGTTTTCACAATACTCATTAGTTTTAAGCCCACTTAGGGTTGAGCCCACTTAACACATAAAGGCCCATTGTAATACAGCAGTCAATCGAGCCCAAGTCCGCTCACTCATTGAACCAGTTTTAACTCCTCAGGAAGCCTTGAAGACTGTGAATAGTCCTATCGGTTCAATCACATAGATTGACGAAGAATAAGTTTCCCAAGTGAGTATTGCTTCTTTTGGATAATGCTGCAGTATGTTGAAGCTGAAGTGTTCTTTCTTCCTATTCCTTGTCCATACAGCTTCGACAGAAGTCATTGGTCCCTTTTCAGTGCGAATTGTTCTCTAGCACGACGAACGTTGAAGGCTAGTAAAATTTGGGCGCAGTAAATCCTGTGCTGCCTTTAGCCCGTCTTAGGTTAGTTTCTTGCATGGAGCTTGTATAAGTATGAAGCTTACAAGTTAAAAGAGAGATACCAAGCGTTCTTTTTTTTTTGATAATTTGGAGACGAAAAAATAGACTAGACTTGCCGATTTTGAATGGGAATTGCTTTTTGAAGAGTGTTGCATCTAATGAAAAATGTATAGCGGCGTGCATTACTATGACCAGAAAATTTCTTTACTAGAAAAGACAAGCATTTTGCTTTCCGTTTTCTGTTGCAATGAACTAAAATTCATACGAAACAAATCAGTAATTTGACTTTTCTATATTGAATAAAAATCGCATATACAAAAATCAAAGAAGACATTTTTGTCGAACCTGACATAAGAACTCTTGGACAACGCGAATCTCTCAAGGTTAGTCAAGTTAAGAGGGATTGAGTGTAAACTTCCTAAAGTGTTTAAAGGCCAACAAAACCAACAACAACAAAAAACATTTTATGGAACTCCAAAGCGTAGTTCACAGTTTGTTTCACAAATTTAATTCACTGGTTTTCCGCAAATGATTATCAATTTTTTGTTAAATTACATTTTTTTCAAATACAAAACAATTATTGGTTAATTAAAACATTAATTACAAAATAAAAAATCAAATAAAAAATCGTTTAAAATTATTTAAAATTTGTCATTTGTCTTAAAAATTTATTCTTTCTTTATCTATAGAGATTTGTTTCCAGTAAATCTGGACCGCGAGCTAAGAGGGTGAAATAATTTTATGAAAATCTATAAGGACGATCCAGAATTTTGAGATGGTTTCTTTGTGGTCTTATAGAAATTTGTTTACAGGAATGATGAGATTTGATGAAAATAAATAAAGACTATTCCGGATTTTGAGGAAAAGACCTGTCTTCTCTTTACAGTTGGACTTCAATGCACTCTCAAGGTTAGTCAAGTTAAGAGGGATTGAGTGTAAACTTCCTAAAGTGTTTAAAGGCCAACAAAACCAACAACAACAAAAAACATTTTATGGAACTCTAAAGCGTAGTTCACAATTTGTTTCACAAATTTAATTCACTGGTTTTCCGCAAATGATTTTACATTTTTTGTTAAATTAAATTTTTTTTAAATACAAAACAATTATTGGTTAATTAAAACATTAATTACAAAATAAAAAATTAAATAAAAAATTTTTTTAAATTAATTAAAATTTATGCTCATTTGTCTAAAAAATTAATTCCTTCTTTTCTAATGGGAATTTGTTTCCAGTTAATCTGAATGTTGAGAATTGATTCTTTCTTTTCTAATAAAATTCCAGTCAATTTGGGCCGCAAGGTGCGAGGGCAAAAAAATTTGATGAAAATCTATAAGGACGATCCACTATTTTGAGGATTATTTCTTTGTATTCTAATATGAAATTGTTTACAGTAAAACTGTACTGCAAACTGGGAGGTGGAGTATAACAAAAATTTATGAAAATATGTAAAGATGAATGCATGAAATGAGCCGTCAACAAAATATATACGACTCACTTCACTGCAGTTCACCTCTTATATGGCACTTTTATGAATTAAATTATATTTTATTTGAAAACTTAAAGCCAATTAAAAATCAAACTAACAAACTTTGGACAAACTTTTTTGACAGTTCAATCTAAAATTTGTAACATGTGAAGTTGAAAATGAATTTGTGTGGCACTACACTACACGTATAACTTAGACATTAGTGATGACTAGTGTCCGACCGAATATTCGGTTTCGATTTTGGTTTCGGCCCAAATAAGTGGTTTCGGTTTCGGTTTCGGTTTCAGTTTCGGCCAAAAAATGGCCGAAAAGCCGAAACCGAAACTTTCTAGAAAATTTTTTTACATTTTATTGTGTAGCAGATATATAGTGAAAGGAGGAGTAATTTGGATGCCACCAATGTAAATAAACTTTTTTTTAGCAAATAATATTAAATTATTTAATTTTGAATATTAGCGAGTAAGGTACGAAAGGGTGATTTTTTCATGTTTATGTTTTTAAAAAATGAACAAATTGTTTTAATTAATAAGTATTTATTTATTTATGTTATGTTTGTTTGATGTTTTATTTACTTAATGTAAAATTCGTTTGTTGAAAAAGAATGCTTGATATGGTGATTTTTATTTGAACTAGAACGTTTCGGTTTCGGCCGAATATTAAAAAAAAAACCGAAACTCGGTTTCGGTTTCGGCCCAAAAATGTGGTTTCGGTTGGACACTAGTGATGACCCTAACTTATGGCTTCGCTGAGTGCCGGCGTACATCGATGATGTTCCTTAAGCACTCAGACAGTCATTAAACTTTTCAAGTGTGTCAAGCTTGAAAACTTTCTCTTCGATCTCATAGGATGCACTAAAACTAATAACCGAACTATCTACACTAATAACACCAACAACATGGCCACTTAAAACTTCACATCACAGCAATCAAAAGCCGAAAACTGTTGTTGTCATATACTTGTAAATATGTATGGATGTGTAGATGAAACTACACTAATCGCAAATCACGATAACAAAAATCAAATCGAATAACAAAAAGACGTGCGCACACAAATTACGAAGTTCATTGCGTTGCTAACGACAGCAGCATCAACACAAAAAATGCTGCTAATGTCACACAAACAAACCAAAATGCATCACACACACACACACAAACACACACACATTCTTGTTAGCGACAAGCAAGTGTGGCTAGCAGCTGCAGTATTCAAACTCACTTTGGCTCACAATTGGGCGATATAAAATTTTATAGCCCTGAATTATGCCACCATGAAATTGCAATGGCGGCTCCAGCCAGGATATCTTCAGACTCTGCGACGATAATGCGGTGCAGTTGACATGCTGCGGCGGTGCCTCGGGCACTGCAAGTCGACCCAGCAGTTGCAAGTCGAACACAGTAAAAGAATGAAAAAGAGAGAGAGAGGAGAGAGTGGGTGTAGAAAAGCATGGCATGAGAATGCAAAGCAAAGTAGCGCAGCTGTTTTTCCTTGCTGCTTTCTATTTACTTTCATTTTTTGTGTTTTCTTTTTTGTTCTAGTTGTTGTTTTTATGGAGCAAGTGTGGCTTAATGCATGTCGACATTAAGATAACAGTTGCCGCAGCTGCGCCGCACAAAAACAACAACAAGCACTCATTACGGCACACATAAACACACTCACCGCCCTCTGCCGTCGTGCCGAAGATGGCGGCACTCCACGGCCCCGAGCCGAAACTATTCAGGGCGCGCACCGTCACCGCGTACCGCGTGTACTTGCGCAGGCCGCGAATGGTTGCCTTCGTGGTGGCCCAGCCACTCACAATCACCGACTTGAGTGAATTATTGACGACGCTAATGTAGTTGATGTTCTGCTTCTCCTCGCTGCAGTTGACGGTGTAGCCGATGAGCTCGCCGTTCCACGAGTCGCGCGCCGGTATCTGCGGAAAACATTCTTGGTTGAGACGGCGCGTTGGTCAGGTCAGGTGAGCGCCGGCTGGCGCTTTGCTAGTTGGCTGTGCCACATAAATGTTTATGCTACTTAAGTGTTTGAAGGGGGCGCTTGGTCGGGGGGTAATAGTGGCAGGCGAACGCAAATCGGACGACGATGATGTAGTGTTGAATAATTGATTTGGTTAAAAAGCAAACAGCTGAGCTGCTGAGTCGGCGATTAAAGGGGCAAACGAGGGCAGTAAGTTTTGCGGTTGTCCGCATGTCACTGGAACGCGGCAGTTGCGCTGGGAACAGCGCACTTTGCTACTTTTACAAACGATGGAAATTAGTGCTAAATCGTTTTAGATGAAAACAAACGTCTTAAAGAAAATGACAGAAAGAAGGCTACAAAAATGCTAAAAGTTTTATGTTGTATGAAGAAGGTTATGAAGCCTTATTTGGAATGTGAAATGGGCGGGTTAGATTAGCTAATTAGACTCAATGATCCATGGTACTACCGGATACGTCTGACAGCATAGCATAATTTCTGAACTAGGTCCATTGTTTGTCTTATTAGTCAAAAACTAAAAAATCTTTCGAGAAACTACCTGAAATTCTCATCTGACTGACTGACTCATCATCGCCCAGCCCAAAGCACTAAGGTTACAAATTTGAAATTTGAACTGTAGGTACACTTTAGAAAACGAACCTTCAATAAGACGGGATTTTTTCCAATTCAGGGTCTAAAGAGGCAAAACATGGGTTTAAGTGTTGTATGAGGAAACTTAATTTAATGAACCTATTGATTTCAAACTTAGTAAGAATACTCCAAATCAAAAATAATTCTACACGTATTTTTAAATTTTTCGAAAATCAAATTTTAAAGGTGGTGAACCAAGGGTTAAGGTTCGTATACGGAAAGACTACGATTGGCCGATTGTCCTATTGACTTCATAGTTGGTCAAGACACTTGAAATCAAAAATAATTTGACACGTATTTTTAATTTTTTTTATAAATCAGAACTTAAAGGGGTCAACTTAGGGTTAAACGTTTGTATGAAGAAACATGATTTTTTATACTTTTTGACTTCAAACTTGGTGAAAGTACTCTTAGTGAGAAATAATTCAATACGTGTTTTTAATCTTTTTTAACATCTAAATCCAACGGTGTGAATCAAGGGTTAAACGTTTGTATGAAGAAACATGATTTTTTATGCCTTTTGACTTCAAACTTGGTGAAAGTACTCTTAGTGCGAAATAATTCGACACTTGTTTTTAATTTTTTTTTTTAAATCTAAATTTAACGGGGAGAACCACAGGTTATAAGTTTGTATAAAGAAACATGATTTTTTACGCCTTTTGAGTTCAAAGTACTCTTTCAGTAACTCTAACTCTAACTTAAAGTACTCTTTAAGTTAGAAATAATTCGATACCTGCTTTTAAATTTTTTGAAAAAAAACCGACGGTGTCAACAATGGGTTAAAAGTTTATATGGAGAAACTGTGAAAAAAATATGAATTAATGGGTCTTCTGACATCAAACTTGATTAAAGTACTCTCAGTGAGAAATAATTCGACACGTGTTTTTAATTTTTTGAAAATCGAAATCTAACGGGCCAACAATGGGTTAAGGTTCATATACGGGAAGACTACGAAAAACCGATGAACCGATGGGCCTACTGACTCTAAAATTGTTGAAAACAATTGAAATTAAAAGTAAATTAGACACGTGTCTATAATTTTTTGGAAAATCTAAACTTAAGGGGGTAAGGGTTAAGAATTTTTGATGGAGAATGATTTTTAATGATTTTATGACTTCAAACTTAGTCACTTAATCACTTCAAACGAGAAATAATTCGGCACGTGTTTCTTATTTTTTTGAAAATCGAAAATTAATGGGGTAAATCAAGGGTTAAAGTTTGTATGGAGAAAAATGATTTAATGGGTTTTTTGACTTCAAACTTGGCGAAAGTGCTCCAAAATGATAAATAAACCGAAAATCGAAAATCGAAATCTGTCGTGATCAATGATGGGTTAAGAGTTTGTAAGGGGAAACATGATTTAATGAAGGTTTTGACTAAATAAAATTGCTCCAAATGATAAAAATCCGACACGTAGTTTTAATTATTTCGAAATTCGATATCGGTTGGGTTCAACCATGGATTAAGAGTTTGTTAGGGGAAACATAGGTCGATTGACTTCAAATATGGCGAAAGCACTTCAAGTGAGAAATAATAAGACATCAATTTTTCATCAGAATCTGACGGGGTCAGCTAAGGTTTAAGAAAAACTTGGTTTATTGGACCCATTTACTTAAAACTTGCGTGCAAAGTCGCTGGGCCCTGCTAGTAGAAAATAAGCAGTGAAGCTCTGACTTGAGATCTTTACGACTGACTATTGCAATAACTCTGCATTTTGCTTTCAATCTAATAATTTCATTTACGTGTCAATTTTCTTCCCACCTTTCACTATAAAATTCTTTAAAGTTTTGATTTTGTGGTATCGCAAAACTGAATCATTATAATCACCGATGCTATAGAAGCCAAATAAATTGTCCAAGTAATTCTGCTTTGTTCAACAATGCGTTTATACAAGTTATTGAAACTGTTATCCTTTGACGCGGTACTCACTCAAGCGCCGTTTCGCCAACTCGTTGGCACTGCGTCACGTACGGCGCGAACCAATAAAGCATTTCAATTTCAACGCTAAAAGCAGTTCGTTGTGTGGCCGTCACAATGGCGACGCCAGGACGAAGCAGCTGTGCCAACTATTCGAAACGGCGTGCAACTTTGTAAGGCACCGCACGCATCAAGTCGCAAATCCAGCCGCCGTCGCACCGCTAACTCACTCACCTGCCACGTAACAATCAGCTCGCTCTCGCCGCCTGTCTGCACCTGCACGTTGGACGGCGCCTCGGTGGGCGCCTCCTCCTGCGTTTTCAGCACAATCGGATCAGTAAATTGACTGCGTTCGATTTCGTTGATTGCCTGCATGCGGATGAGGAAAGTGGTGGCGGGCGTCAGGCCCGCAACGATGGCGCTCTCTCGCAAGTCGCTGTCGTAGCTGTCAAATGGCAAACGAATAAACAAACAACCACAACAACAGTCAGCAAAGGGCAGAAAAGCAACATTGAGCGAGGGGCTAATAGCGCCTGAAATGAACGAAGCCAAAGCCGCACCTTTTGCTGATGCTCGTCGACGGCAGCGTGACGTTGATGATGTTCGGGCCGCTCCAGTCGCCACCGGCCATGCTCAGCGCCGCGTGCGACTGCAGATACTTGAGCGGCTGGTACTGCACCAAGTAGCTGAGGACGGGCGAGTTGCCGTCGAAGGGTCGGCGCCACGACAGCTTCACGGTGCGCGAGCCCACCTCGAACACCTCCAGGTTGGACGGTGTGTCCGGGCGCTCCTGCACCGCCAGGAAGATGACCAGCTCTGCGCGACCGTACGGATTCTCGGCAACGCAGCGATAAATGCCCGAGTCGTGGCGATCCGAGCGCGCAACGGTCAGCTGCGAGTCGACGCCCTTTTCCGTTTTCATTTCCGCAATGCTGAAGCGGAAATTGTTTAGGTCGATGCGGCCGTTGTTGTGTGTCCAGGCGATGGTAATTGGCTCGTCGCCTTTGGCCTGGCAGTCAAGGCTGACAGGATCGTTGCGGCGAGAGGACACATTGCGGGCGGCCTGCTCGAAGCGGGCGGGCTCTGTGCAAATGAATAGATGAAAAAATTTAAAGAGTTTAGAAAAAATGGGGAAGAGAGTGAGCGATGCCAAAAGAAATAATAGGACAAATTACATATTTTAGAGTAATAAAAGATTTAAAACGCTGACGGAATGAGTATGAAAAGTAAGCGCGAACAGTATGAAACACAGGAATGAAAAATTGCTTTCAAGGCCAACGTTTAATTTGAGGTTAGTTCAGTTAAATAATCAAAAAACGTATCACCAGCGTTAATAAGAAATTGAAAACGCTAACAAAGTGTGTTTTGAAATAAAAGCACAAACGTACGAAATCCTGGGACGTAAAACTACTATCAGAGCGTTTATTTTGAGTTTAGTTCAGTTCAACAATCAAAAAGCATATCACCGGTTTTAATAAAATATTTAAAATGTTGACGAAGTGGGTTTTGAGGCTAGCACGAACAGTATGAACCTCTAGAACGAAAAAATTACTCTCAGGGCCAACGTTTATTTTGAGGTTAATTCAGTTAAATAATCAAAAACCATGTAACCAGTTTCAATAAGAGATTAAAAAGCGACGAAGTGGGTTTTTGAGGTTAGCACAAACAGTATGAACCTCTAGAATGAAAAAATTACTCTCAGGGCCAACGTTTATTTTGAGGTTAGTTTAGTTTACACAATCAAAAAGCGAGTCACCGATTTATATAAGAGATTTAAAATGCTGACGGATGGGGGTTTCAGAAAGGAACACAAAAACATGAAACTCAGGAACGAAAAATTTACTCGCAAGGCCAACGTTAATTTTGAGGTTAGTTCAGTTCAAATCAAATCAAATCACCACATCACATGTCACCGATGTTAAAAAGAGATTTAAAACGTTGACGAAATGAGTATCAGAAGTAAGCCCGAACAGTTTGGAAGTTTAAAAGGAAAAATTACTATCAACGCCAACGTTTATTTTGAGGTTAGTTCAGTTAAACAATAAAAAACGTGTCACCGGTTTTAATAAAATATATAAAATATTGACGAAGTGGGTTTTAGAGGTTAGCACGAACAGTATGAATCTCTGGAACGAAAAAATTACACTCAGGGCCAACGTTTATTTTGAGGTTAGTTCAGTTAAACAATTAAAAACGTGTCACCGGCGTTAATAAGAAATTTTAAACGCTTACGAAGTGGATTTCAGAGGAAAGCACAAACGCATAAAACTCAGGAACAAAAAATTTACTCGCAGGGCCAACTTTTATTTTGAGGTTAGTTCAGTTCAAATCAAATCAAATCACCACATCACATGTCACCGACGTTAAAAAGAGATTTAAAACGTTGACGAAATGAGTATCAGAAGTAAGCCCGAACAGTTTGGAAGTTTAAAAGGAAAAATTACTCTGAAAGCCAACGCTTATTTTGAGGTTAGTTCAGTCAAAGACAATTAAAGTATAAGATGTCTTACGTTCATACAAATCAGTGGCGCTTCAAAAATTTGCCGTGGCTTTTTCAATAAAGCCACGTGAGAGTGGTTTTTACAGCAGCGCCACATCCGGAGAGCAACGCTGAAGCCACGCAAGTAACTCTCTCTGCGCAACGATGAAGCCACGCAAGCAACTCTCTCTGCTTGCAGTCGGCAGAGATATGAATATGCGTGTGATCTCTATGTGCTCTTATGTTGATTTTTTTGGTGGTTGATTGTTTTAATCAGTAGCGCACACGGGACGGGAGCGTTTGGGGATTCAAACCCCTCAAATACAAAAATTAGTAGTGAAATATCCCTCCAAAAAGAAGTCCTGCCTGCGCCACTGACTTCAACGCATGTAAAGTGAGTGCACACAATTTTGCTTTTGCTTGGCAGTGATCAAAGCCGTTGTGCTTTGTGTGAGCAAAACGAAGAGCGTTAATATTATTACGCTCTCATTGTACCGACGCTTGCTTACTCTCGATAATGAAAATTTTGCAAATTCGAGCTCGCCCTATGCCATTCGGTTGTATGGCCGTAAGACATCTTATTGTTTAATTGTCTTTGGTTCAGTTAAACAATAAAAAACGTGTCACCGGTTTTAATAAGAGATTAAAGGGCTGACGAAGTAGGTTTTAGAGGTTAGCACGAACAGTATGAAACTCTAGAACGAACAAATTACTCTCAAGGCCAACGTTTAATTTGAGGTGAGTTCAGTTAAACAATAAAAAAACGTGTCACCGGTTTCAATAAGATATATAAAATATTGACGAAGTGGGTTTTAGAGGTTAGCACGAACAGTATGAAACTCTGGAACGAAAAAATTACACTCAGGGCCAACGTTTATTTTGAGGTTAGTTCAGTTAAACAATCAAAAACGTGTCACCTGCGTTAATAAGAAATTTTAAACGCCTACGAAGTGGATTTCTGAGAAAAGCACACACGCATGAAAATCAGGAACGAAAAATTTACTCGCAGGGCCAACGTTTATTTTAAGGTTAGTTCAGTTCAAATCAAATCAAATCACCACATCACATGTCACCGCCGTTAAAAAGAGATTTAAAACGTTGACGAAATGAGTATCAGAAGTAAGCCCGAACAGTTTTAAACTTTGGAAGAAAAAATTTGTCTCAGAGCCAACGTTAATTTTGAGGTTAGTTCAGTTAAATAAGCAAAAAGCGAGTCATCGGTTTTTATAAAAAATTTTTGATTTCGTAAATGTTTAAAATCGGGTTTCAGAGAGAAGCACAAACTTTGGAACGAAGAATTTACTCTCAAGGCCAACGTTTATTTTGAGTTTAGTTAAGTTAAATAATTGAAAAGTCAATCACCGGTGGCCAAAGTCAGATTTAAATATTCTTACTTGTATTGTTTTAAAATGCATTCAACTTACCATTCACATTGATTCGTATGATTTTCTTGAGGCCCGGTCCAATGTCATTGGTCGCCTGACACATGTAGTAGCCCTCATCGATATCGGTGGCCAGATTCAGCACCAGCGAATTGTTGCGCATATTCAGCGGCTGAAAGTTGTTAGATAGTTTGCCTGCGTGGAAAAAATTATTGCGAAAATTTAAACCAATGTTGCATGACAGCCGAATGCGCCGCAATGATTTTTGAACCCCACGATTGAAGCTTGGCAAATAATTGCCCATCATTGCCAAATGGCTTAATTAATATTCTAACATTTCGGGGATTATTTTTCTTGTTCCTCGTCGTTTTCATTCTTTTTTACTTTTACTGTATTTTTTTTTTATAGCTCAACTCTTAATGCCCCGCAGTTCACGTGCACTTTCGCATTCGCACTTTCAACCCGACTCAACGTGGCCGCTCTGCTGCCCCGCATCCACGCGCCATCAAACTTTAATGAACTCGCATTTCGGGATTAAGTTTCTTGGAACGTTTTGTGCGCAGCTTCGCGCCACCCAACATTACAAACGACGCTCGTTCCAATGGCGCGAATTTTTGTATTTCTTTCCTTATGCTCGCAACAGTCGGACGGCAAAGCGGCCGCCGCAAAAGTAAACTGTAACTCACCCTGTCCTTTGAACCAGGTAATAGCTGGAATCGGATATCCTTCCGCCTCGCAATTTATCGATATTGTATTGCCGAGCATGATGGCCGTGTCCATGGGCTCCAGCGACCAGCGTGGCGCAACTAAACGTGCGCGAAGCCAGGCGAGTCCAGACGCAACGAAACGAAACGAAACGAGTTGCAAAGATACAAAGTACAAAAGTAAACAGCAAAATTAACAGTGCGACTTTGTGCATGAGTTGGGTGCGCCAGCTGGTGGGTTGTTTAGTTGGTTGGTTGGTTGGTTGACTGAGTGTCGCGCGGTGCGCTGCGACGTGAGACTCCATGCTGGCGCTGCGCACACAGCTTTCCGAGATAATTTTGCGAAAAATCCAACGTGATTTATTTCAGAACATCACACACACACAACCACTCACACCACCACCACCAACAACAACAACAACAACAACAACAGCAGCAACAAACATAAAATAACTTGCAACTAAAGTACGAGTAAGTAAGTTTAGCTTTTACTACGCTCAGGTTTGTGTTTGTCCACGTACGGCAGCGTCAGTCTCGCATCGAATACATGTAAGTATATGTTTGTATGTATGTGTGTGTGTGTGTCTGTGGCCGCATTATAAAAATGTGCTCGCCACTCACCTCTCACTTGCAGCTCGGCAGTGTAGTTCACCTTGGCGGCCGCATTGCTCGCATAACACGTATACTTGCCGCTGTGCTTGGCGCTGATGTCCTTAAACACCAGCAGCGAGAAGAATTCCTCCTTCTTCTCGGTAATCTGGAAAATTGAAAATGTACCAAGCGAAATGCATTCGCCATAAAACGCTTTAACCGCGCACACCGGCCAATGTACGTGGCGTAAGTTTGACACTTTGTTTCAAAATCTGCCACCGCCACTCGAACCGCATCGCTAACCCAAACGCTTTTTTTTACGCGACCTTTCACAGTCAGCCGCAGCGTTGGGTCAGTTGGGTCGGCGCAAAACTCACCTGCAAACTTGTGGGTATGGACATGTCGTCCTTTTTCCAGCTGAAATAAATTGGCATATCGCCCGACGAAACGGCGCAAGTTATCTGAGCACGACCGCCTTCCTGCAGGTTCTTTGGAAATTTAAACGGCTCAATGACGGGTGGACCTTCAACGGAAGAGCGTTTTTAAGTGAGTGAGTGAAAAAATTCAACA
Source organism: Melieria picta (assembly GCA_964056695.1). Classification (NCBI taxonomy): domain Eukaryota; kingdom Metazoa; phylum Arthropoda; class Insecta; order Diptera; family Ulidiidae; genus Melieria; species Melieria picta. The sequence goes on from OZ057398.1 coordinate 128,588,053, forward strand.
ATACAAATTTGAAATTGATATTTGCAAGTATTATATGTAGAGGGCGTTGACGATGTGATGAGAGATGCGAAAATTATAAAATAGAAAAAAAGTGTGAATAAATTAAATGTAAATCGACGAAGCACAGAAAAGAGTAAAAGAAAAGGAAGGGATTTTGCTATTTCCTTTCAAATACATACATAAAAAAATGTATATATTTATATACAGTAGACAGATGTTGAAGAACCTCTAATTTTTTGCGGTTTGGCCAAATATTTTGGGGCTAAAGTGGTGTTAAATGGCGCCGCATGAAGGTCAAAGTTCACAAAAAAGCTGGGAAATTCGACAAATTGCTCCATAACTGCTCAGAAGCCGCTCTTAGAGGGTTCAAATCTATTACTGACACCCACTAGTTTTCTTTTCTGAACATTTCTTTCATACATATTTATAACCTATCTCCAAGCCTTAATGGGGCTCCCATACAAAATGTACGTCTTTATAAAATAGGCTAAAACTGCTTCCAGGTTGACCCCAGATGTGTCAAATGTAGGACCGACACTCATTTATTTTCCTTTAGGAATGTTTCTTCCCAACATACCTACCAGCTATCTTCAAGTCCTAAGGGGGTTGCCATACAAAATTGGCCATTTTCTATGCTATTGGCTCCCCACTTGTAAATGTAGTAGTTAAGTAAACGCGGAAACGTCGTATCTCGGATTGAATGATTTATTCAGGGAACACCAACATTCTTAAGTACAAAAAATACAAAATTACTTAACGTTCAGAAATTCACCACCAGAGGGCGTCTGCTATACAATCGGTTTTGTGAGGTTGTCAACTTTTGGGTTTCTACGAAGCAATAATCAAAATGTATTGTCGAAACTCCATTAATCTCCCCGTTTCTGCCGTGGAATAAGCAACAATTTTGTTTTATTGACACACGAAATTAAAAAACTAACGAATTTTTTTATTTTATATTAAAGCCAATTGATGAAAATTTAAATTCTCATACATATTAAACAATTTTTAACTTTTTCAGCCACAAATGCAATGTTTCGATGCAACAAGGACATTTCTACCATTTTGTAAAAATTAATTTTCTTCTTTTCTTTCATGGAATTTAAAAATTGAACAATTGGGCACAAATTAAAGACTTTGATCTGCAGAAAATGCCACAAAGACCTTCCTACCATTTTGGAAATACCGTAAAAATTAAATTTCTTCTTTTCTTTCATGAAACTGAAAATTCTCACAATTAAAAATTGAACAATTGGACACAAATGAAAGACTTTGATCTGCAGAAATGTCACAAGGACCTTCCTACCATTTTGAAAATACGGTGAAAATTAAATTTCTTCTTTTCTTTCATGAAACTTAAAATTCTCACATTTAAAAATTGTGCAATTGGACTCAAATTAAAGACTTTGTCATTTCGCGGCTAGGCCGGAAACACGATGAAGTAGACTACTTACTAATTCACATTTTAAACATTGAAGGTCGTGTAAATAAATTGAACAAACCCAACGTAAATGTAGTATTTGTTTTTGTGTTTTAATGTTAGAATTTCATTTTTTTCGCACTTACTGTTCACATTGAGCTGCATATCGCGTCGCGCCTCCTCGCCGGCGCGGCTGCGAACGACGCAGGTGTACATGCCCTGATCTCGAGTGGGTTCGATGTTCTTGATGACCAGATAGCCGCCCTGCTGCACCGGCGACAGCGAATAATGTGAATCTGCAAAAAAGTGCGCACAATGCAAAACGAAGCACAAGAGACAAAGACAAAAGAACAAAAAGAAAAAAATGTATAGAAAAAATTAAATAAAAATTCTAGGAAAAAAGTTGGCAACAGCAGCAAAAGTTATTGCAGCGTGCAGTTTCAACATTTCTATTACAATTTCCACATTCAGAGATTTTTTGTAATTTTTAAGCATTTTTTTATATTTTTTGGCAGCGTTTTTTCATGCTGCGCTCTGCCGCACTCTGTGGCCCCATGTCACCCGACCGAATCGGACAACGGCAATTTGTCTTACTTGATGTCAATTCCTGATGTCCTTTCTCCCATCTAATTTGTTCGATTGGATAACCGGAAAAGGGACAATGCACAATTATGTCCTCGCCGGCGACGGCTTTTAGGGGCCCAATGGCGCGCACGTAAGGCGGTCCTGCATAAGGAGAGCGAGAGAGAAAACATGAAGAGAGTGAGCGAGAAGATAAATTTTGATTTTTTGCTTTAATTTCGATTAGTATTTCAGACCAGTGCATTAGGCGATGTGTTTGTTTGTTTGTTTGTTGGGCGGCTATTTGTGCACCTAAACGCATTAGCATAAAACATTGCCAATGCTTGTACGTGTGTGTGGGTGTGTGTGTGTGTGTGTGATTTTGAGAAAAACTTGATTGCATAATTTGGCGCGCGCGTAAGCCATTTCACCAATTTGCATTCATGACAACGGGGCATTAATAATTTATGCAGCAATGCACACACACACACACACAAACAACTGCAGAGCCACAGGCAGCGCACAAATGCAAATACGCGCGCAGTGACAGCATCCATAATTAGTGTGTGTGCGCGCTGCTGACATTTGTTTATGTACTTCAAAATGCTTTCATATACTCAACTACACATAGATACATACATACATACATGAATGTATATTTAGGTGCGCACGCACTTTGGCAATCACGCTAAAACCGTAACAGCATTGCATGCTCATAAATTATGCACACCAAGCACACAAACACACAAACACACATACAGAAGCACTGTCACAATTGCGCATTAAATATATGAATAGGTAAACTACGTGGCAACTACGCGGCAGCGATGCTCTATATATATATGTGTGTGTGTGTGTGTGTGTGTAGCACTTGACAACGCCGGATAATAGCCAAGTTAATCATTACGATTTTAATGCATTGCCATGCTTTTAATTATCTCCACATTTAATGATATTGAAACTTAATTGCTTGCACATTGGTTGCTGTCTCGTCGTCCTATAAGTCAGTGGAAAATGACCAAATGTAAAATATTCGAAAAATATTAAAGCTGCAATTGCATTCATATCTAAGTTTTTCACAAGCAATTTCTAAATCAGGATATGCTTTTACCTGAAACATTGTGTCAACAAGCTATAAAATCAATCTTTGATTTTCTTGTTCTAAATAAAACGAGCTGTTTATCTGGTGTGTTTTTTAATCACTTTCAAATTAAAACTAAACGCACAGAGTTCACAATGAAAGCTCTGTAGGTACAGTATAATCTCGATAATCCGGAAAATTAAAAACCAAACACTGTCCGAAATATCGAAATGTCCGGATTACCAAGATTACAAAAAAATCGATAAAAGTACTACTGAACACAAATGAAACTTATTATTTTTTATTGAATTATAACTATTTTTGCTTAAAATATTATTTTTAATATTTTATAAACATTTTTAAAGATTTTGAAAAAAAATCGTAATTTTCGTTCTGCGACATTTTGTTTCATGTTTGTAGAAATTGTAGATTTGCCTACATTGCACTCCACTGACAGTTGACGAAGTGACTTTCCTCGACTTATTTTGTTTAACATTTATTTTTCTGGCCCAACGTTAAGAAGGTACGCTTTTTCTTAACTATAGATTAAATTAAACTTTAAATTAACACCACTTGATTTTATTCAACCTCCTGTTTCACATCTGAACCAACAAATACGACAGAAAAAGAAAGCATATCGGAATTCCTTGCATTTTATGAAAACATATACATATTTCAATAGAAAACGGGGACTCCCCGTAAAAAAGCAGACAAAAATTATTGTCCTGAGTTTTTAGTTAAATAAAATTTGTGGTGTCCGGATTACCGCGTTGTCCGTAATAGCGAGTGTCCGAATTATCGAGATTGTACTGTATATTGTGATATGCAGGGGAAAGGATTTGTTTGACAAGGATTAGGAGCCACTTAGGCTCTGTTTACGGTTGTGATTAGAGTCCGACCGATTAATCGGCATCGGCATCGGCTAGAATCGGCCAATAAAATTGGTATCGGCATCGGCTAGTATCGGCATCGGCCAAAAAAAAAAGAATCGGCATCGGCCGTTTTTGGTCGATAATGCCATCGGCCTATTTTTCTGCTTTCATGTTTTTGTTTTCCTTTTTTGTACCAACGGGTTCTTATACCCCTTTTCAGTAATGTATTTTTAGATACTGTTTAATATAAATGTTTCCTAGAAATGGTTTTTTTTTAAACTAGGCATTCTTAAAAACACAGATTTTCTCGAAATGTCTATGCATTTCGTCTCTTAATGTGGATATCAGAAGAAGGGGCATTTAATTTTTCAATCTTACCCTTCTTTTGTAATTGGAAGCATTTTTTAACAGACCTTTTATTTTTCCAAATTTGTTTTCTGACTTCTTCCCACTGCATCTGTACAATGGGTCGCAATTTGAGAGTACAAATTTTAATATAAAAATCGTAATCTTAAGTTGAATGCAATATTTACGTCACTATTTTTGTTTCTCTCTCTCTCATGTTAATGTATTAGAATTCTGAATTTTCTTGTTATTTTATTTAGTTTTTAATTATTCCCGTTGTTATTTAGTTTTTAATTATTTCTTTTCTCGTTGTTTTGTTATTTTGTGATGAATACTACAAACAATGTGTAATAGTTCCTTTTGTTATTTTATAAAATAGACTGTGTTTTTAATTGAATTCACTCGTGTTATTTTTTTCTATGTAATCGGCATCGGTATCGGCATCGGCCGATTTTCGCCCTTTCGGCCGATTTTCGCCCTTTCGACCGATTAATCGGCATCGGCCAAACTCGCCCTTCCGGCCGATTAATCGGCATCGGCATTGGCCAACAAATTTTGTATCGGTCGGACTCTAGTTGTGATGTTGTGAGTAGTGATAAAGATTGAAGAATTGCATTGGTTGTGGCCCAAGGAGGCAGGTTTCTGGTTTAAAGATTTTAAATTAACTCAGTGACTAACTGAGTGAAAGGCTTGAGAGTTAAAAATAATAGAGGAGCTGCCTAGGAAGAAGAAGAAAGTAGAAGTCATCTACTCTGTCACAGCTCAGCTCTTTCTGAATTTTGTTGACAGGCATCTTCTTAGAGATCTTGGGGGATCTTCTCCAAATATCAAAGTGGCACAAAACACTCAGCAATAGGTCGATACTCCAAGTTACCAATGCAGTCAGTATTCAGTTGATTCTAGGTGCAACTGAAAACCTCTTCAGCCCTTCCTCTTCAATATACCAAATGGGCATGAATTAGTCACAAAATGGCACATAAAAAGTCAACAATAGGAAAAAACTCGAAGTTAATAAATCTTTGATTTTCTCGTTCTAAATAAAACGAGTTGTGATAAAGGTTGACAGATTCGATTGATTGTGGTCCAAGGAGTCTGGTTTCTAGTTTATGGATATCTAAGTGAATCGTTACTAACAGGCAAAAGATTTGAGAATTGAAAATTCTAGAGGAGCTGCCTCGAAGGAAGAAGAAAGTAGAAGTCACCTACTCTGTCACTATGCAGCTACTATTTAGTTCTTTCTGGATACGGCACGAAACTGCTTCAGAAGGAGACTAAGTCAGCTACTCAGTCACTGTACAGTTGTTACTACATACAGGTTCTTGAGGGCCTCTTTTTTTTAACAATATAAAAATCATTGCGGCTTTTCATTATTAAATATTTTCTTTAGTATTTCTATCAACTTTTGCTTTGAAGATTTTATTTTCTTATCGGGCTCTAAAATTAGTTCTACAATTAAAGTTAGCCAATTCCGTACTTTTCGGTAATTACTTTCGTACTTTTTTACCTACACTCGGTAGGTATGGAAAACTTGTGGTCTATATCGAGCGATATTTACTCAGAAAATGTTTAACTACGGCTTTGGCCAAAGCCAATTATTGGCCTTATGTGCTTTTTTGGCCGAATGTGGCCGCAACCAAAGCCGATTAATCGGTCGGGTCCTAAATAAAATCCATTTTTTATGTGAAATCATCATCATACATATTGAAGGCGAAAGGAGTTAAAGTCCACCCTGAAGTTTTAAGACCACAACAAGACCGAAAGAATTTCACATGTGTTGCAATAAAACTAAATAAATCTGCTTTATGTATTTCCCACTATTTCTTAAGTAAAGTAACAACAAAAACAATGCACAAAATCGTCTTTGCTGATTCTTTGCAACTTCGAGTTAAAGCAAAGAAATCAACAAAACACATGAAATCACTGGACCTGTCCATCGGCCGCAAATCCTTAACCTCAGCAAAATAATTAATTATGCTGCTTTATCTGCACATGTGTGCCCACCCATTAACACACACACACACACATAGGCACACTTACATGTATATGTGCACGTTGATGTATTCAAAGCGCAGGACAAGCTATACAAAACAGTTGCGGTTAGCCAAGAACGGAAACGATTTGGGCGCAAACAAAGTAATAGTTGAAGGAAAATTGATTAAAATTTGTTGATTAATGGCTGATTATCTAATACAGCAATGTTTGGGCACGTGAACGAGTAGTAGATTACAAGTAGCTTATATGAGTAAAGAAAGTGAGGAAATAGTATGCAATATTGTGACAGCAAAAATATGGCGCAATTTCCTGTTAACTGTTTGGCATTTTATCAAAGACGACAAAAAAAGAAAAAAAAGAAAAAAGTTCAACGAAAGAAGATAAAATCGAATATAATTTATGCTGTCCAGATTGGGCATTCTTCAATGGCTTCAGAAATAGGAATACTTTAGTTCTGTTGGAAATTTTATTAGACAATTAAAGAGGTTTGAAAGTTATGGTTTTTTTTAACCCTTTCGCTATTTTGTTGTCATATGGCAACATGCTACTTTGTGGACTTCTGCATCCTCTATGGTTGCAAGAATACATTTTTTTGTTGGTCCTTAGAATAGTTTGAAGTTTTAGGAAAAATACGAAATTAATAAACTGAATATTTAAGTTTAAAGAAGAGAAGTATACACGTTTTTTAATGGTATTTCTTGACATAGTAAAGGAAGAAGAAGCAGAAAAAATTAGAGAACTTTTTAATTTGACGTTTTCTTTGAATTTAAATACTTTTTTTGTTAATTTTGGCTGAAGTAAATGAAGAAATATTCAAATTTTCGTTATGCGTAAAAAGTTTTATGTTTAAGTAATTATTACAGCCACAGCGATGTGGTTTCTCTCATAGAAAAACACTACAAAATACAGGGTCCGAGTATAAAAATTAAAAAATTTCTTATGGAATGTTGCTAGTACATATAAGCACATAGAAGCCTAAGACGTAAAATATAAAATTTTAACTTTCCCCAGTAAAAACCTGTAGCGAAAGGGTTAATCAGGAACTGTGCTAAAGTGCTGCATATATTCAAACAAATCTAGAGAATGATTGCCAAAATCTTATTTAATGGACTCGTGCATGTAGAAATATTCTGGGAATTTGTAAAGGAGATGAACTCATTAGGTGAATACGCCACTTTGGCGGCCCAAAAAAAGTCGTAACTTTGATAACTTAGGACAATTTTTGATGCAAGTAACGGTGTTCAAATAGTCACTCAACCCAGTTTGCAAGAAGGGGTTTTGACAAAAACCCATTTAAGCCTTTCGACCCCAAAGTTGCGTGAGAGCAACTTCACCTATTTGTCATCATATAGCAAAATCTACGATTGATTTATGGGGTTAATTGAAGTAGGCACCAACAACTTAATATTTTAGAAGTGAATTCTAAGCAAATTACAACAATTTTACTGTTATCCTCAAAATAATTTCCAATAATTTGCAGCGATATCTGGGAAAGTTTGTGTTCTAATTGAAATCTACGAATTGGGCGCTTTTGATCAGAACCCTGTTTCTTTAATAATACTTAAATAAAATCTAAAAGTGATAATTTTGTATTTCTCCATAAATATTAAATAATTTTTCTGCAATTAAAAAATATTTATAACAAAATTAATTTAACCCGTTTTAAACTAAAATTGTTCAAAAGTAAACTATCTCGAGAACCCTAACAAAGAGGCGTGGCGACTTCAAATGTCGTGTGCACACTTCTCAGGAAAGTGTTTCATGATTTAAATACCAAAAAGTAATATCGAGATACAGGGGAAAATTCGGGGTCGAAAGGGTTAAAGTTCAAAATGCGCTCTGAATATAAAAAGAAAACTTTTAACTTTTTCCACTGTAGGACTAATTGCATACTGTTTGTATAACTCTAAACTATTGAACAGAAATCCATCTTTCCAAAGTCAAAGAGCTAAGTTGACCCCTTAGAGTACAAAAGGGGACCAGCTAAACATTCATTACAAATTCAATACCAAAATAAGAAACTGCATAGCTCTCAAAATGTGGCACTACCCTATCGTACCAGATTATCTCAACTAGAGCCCAGTCCTTCCCTTTGCAATTTTCTGCGACTTCGCAGCCACTTTAACCCATCCTAACCTATGGTGCAATTTAAAGCTCACTCTCAGCACATACATACAAAACGTGATTGCACACACATAGCTACACTTGTGTAGACTAGACTAATGGTCCAGTGGAAACATAAAATTCTTACGCGGGTCACGGCATACAAACACTGAAATCCCTAAGACACAGCATATCTCTGTGTGAGTGTGTGTGTGTGTGTGTGTGACTATGTTCCTCATTGAAATATCGCTGCCAATGGGAAAAATTTCAATTCAACCATTTTACACTGCACCGTTATTATTGGCAGCAGCCACTCGGAGCAATTGGTCTCCGCTCGACTTTGCATAACAAAACATTCGCCAGCCACACACATGTCGCATGCAATTTTTTCCCTTTCCCTTTTGACAATTTAGTTTTTTTGTTGCCATATCCACATCAGCAGCACCCAGCCAACGCCACCACAAATACTCCAGCAAAGTCGCGCTGATACACTCGGCGCAACGTAAGCACTTACTGTCTGCCTTCATGTCGGTATATGTGCGTCTATCTGTTTGTCTGCGCAGCTGGCTGTCATTGCGGCCGAAAACTACTCAGTCGGTGTTGCCTGCTTTCAACAGATTTTCATACTTTCCACTCTCAAATGCTGGATAAGCATCGAGCACACTCACCCCAACCCTCAAACTCACAATCACACACACACACACACACTCATACATGCATGCTACCACTCAGTCCCCGGCAGACGCCCGGACAACACATATAAACATTGCGGATACAGCAAAAGGCAGCACACAATTGCGGCATAAATAAAATCGATTATACATGAAATATCCGCCTCTTCAGATATTTTTCTATTTGCCGCACGGCTGTTTGTGTGCGCTGTTGTTGGGCCGCCGCTTGCACCGATGTGTCGCGCCCGACTTGGCATTGCGAAAAAGTCGCATGGACTGTGTGTAGTTGTGTTGTGTAGCGGCAGATGACAAAGCCGCTTCGGCTTTTGTTGACACCGAATGCAATAAATTCGCTCATTCAACTCTTTGTCGTTGGAGGGTCGTTGTTGCTATTATAAACAGCCATATGCATAAAATGCGAATTGCCACGGTAAATAGACGGCAGCCCATTCGACATTCGATACTATCCCAATTGACGTTCGTGTACCCGGCAACCGAGTGGTAAAATTTGAATTCTCACAATGAACGATACTCGGGAGACGCTGCAAAAGGTAGCGGCGTCTGCGATTATTGCAATTTATGTGCATTCGCAATATGAATAATTTATTTTATTGAGGTATTGCAGGTAATGGAGAGAGCAATAAAAACGAACTGGGACATTGGCAGTGGGCAAAGGCGAAATGCTAGAGAAACGTTTTGCATTTTTTGCGGTCTACGGAGCGTATGAATAATGTTAATTAAGTGGCGCAACAAAAATGTTTCTTTTTGTTTGCGAAATCTCGGAAAATTGCTTAAATAAAACCAACTCATCAGTGCACAGTGGATATTCATATCAATGCCAAGGATTGCAATGGCATCTGGACCGATTCTGAGGTCCAGATGAGTGGAATAAGTAAAACTGAATTAAACATGAAGCCCGAGGCAACATTACGATGGAGGAAAGATTTTGGTGTTGAATATTTTTATATAATAAGAAGAAAATAAATCTATACAATACAATATTTGTAATGCAAATAATCAAAAATATTTACAAAGATTTTTATTTTATAAGTTTTGAAATATTGTTTGTTAGTTCAAGCATCTACTTGGAATATTTTTTAACCTTTTCGACCCCGAATTTTACCCTGTGTCTTGATAGTACTTTTTGGTATTTAAATCATGAAATACTTTCCTAAGAAGTGTGCACACGACATTTGAAGTCGCCACGCCTCTTTGTTAGAGTTCTAGAGCTAGTTTACTTTTGAACAAGTTTAGCTTAAAACGGGTTAAATAAATTTTATATCAATATTTTTTAATTACAGAAAAATTATTTAATATTTATGGAAAAATACAAAATTATCACTATTTGATTTTATTTAACATTTATTAAAGAAACAGTGTTTTGATCAAACGCGCCCAATTCGGAGACTTCAATTAGAACACAAACTTTCCCTGATATTGCTGCAAATTATTGGAAATTATTTTGGGGATAGCAGTAAAATGTTTGGAATTTGCTTTGGATTCACTTCTAAAAATATTAATTTGTTGGTGCCTACTTAAATTAAACTTATAAATCAATCGTAGCTTTTGCTATAAGATGACAAATAGGTGAAGTTGCTCTCAGGCAACTTTGGGGTCGAAAAGGTTAATCTGCAAAGCAGAGAGTAACGAGATTTTATGACCAATGTAAGACTGTCTAAAACGATTCTGTGACTCATTACTAGTATTACGTGTGTGTTTTAAAGAAAACAGGATTTTTGAAACTGGGCATTTTGTGTTTATTTTTTTGAGGAGGAAAGCATTGAAAGCAGTATGGAAGTGTGAGACTTTCACCCACTAAAACCTCTCCACTGTCAGACACTGTCAGCGCCACCTATATGTGACTTAATGCAATAGAATATATAAATATTTTCCCCGATTTTCAGTCAAAATTTCATGATATTTGGTTACCTGGAGCCGCAGTTATTGCGTCTGAAGTGACAGTATGTTTGTGTCATTGCACAGTGATTCGTTCCATAGACAAAATAGACAAATTTAATTTGTATCTGTGCAAAAGCTGCTCAAAGTTGAAACTTTTTCGCAAAAACATTTAAACACACATTTTCTGTTTTTTAGTCTATTGAGTAAAAAAAAATTGTAAAAATACATCGTTACCAAGAAGTTGCTAAACCTTTCAACACAGATTAAGAAATGATGTGGGCATTTTTGCTTTTAATGTTTTCTCAAAATTTGCAAAGCTGAGGCTTTTACTTTACTCTTAATTTAAAATATTTTTCCAAATTAAAAATATGAAAATTGGCAAAACTTGGAGGAAAATATCTAAAAAGTATTTGAAAGTATGTTCCTGGATTTTTTTTATTTTAAGAAGCATTCTTTCTTTGTCGGATAATGTAATTATATCCTCCGATATCTTTCGATCTCAGAAAATAATTATATTTGAAAAGTGGTCTAAGCACTTATTTTTCGACAAAATTAATTTTTTTCATCCCTAAAAGTATGCAATCAGCATGAAAAATTGAGAAAACTGCAAAAAGCAAAACATACGTCTATTATTAAAAACTAAAGGGTCCTAAGACAAATTCTGTTACTCTTTGCAATTATCAATGGTGACGTTACTGATTAAATGTAAAATCTGAAAAATCTAGCCAACACACTTGTTGCTATAGCGCACCAAAAATGACGAAAATTGCAAATTTAAGTCTCAGACATTGCCAAACTACAAAATTTTAAGAAAAACAAAATGGAGATTTCAATTGACCACTCCTTCTAATTTTGTCCCGCGGTTGTATGGAGTCGAATCACTGTGCATTGGTACAAAAATGAGCATCGAATAAAGAGCCAATATTAGGATTTGTTTTAAACTTCTTAAAACTTCTATCAGACCATTTAAATTAATAAATGTTCATCCCATTGCAGAGTTCATGAGTTGTATACGCGATTTTAAAACGATCGTGAGGACATAAATTATGATCAGCATGATGACCAACTAAAATCAATGATCACAGCAGATTTCCTCAAAATTGTGGGTGATTTCATCAAACTTCAGTCAAAATCTCAATCAAAGCAATTTATAGCATTTTATTTGAACATATATAATATTGAACATTGTGTGTGTACGGTTTGTTCTGAACAAGATATGAATTGTTCCGAATTTTATCTCATCGATTGACAACTCTGATTGATTTTTTGATATTTCGCTTCAATCGCATTAATTGCTAAAAATGGAGAAATACGAAACCCTTGTTTCGCCAGGCGGTAATAGCTCATAACGGACAGAATACTTGTAGTTCCACCAAACACACAGCATCAACTTTCTTATCATCAATCCCGGCTTTGGCACTTTTCCTTGACACTTTTATTAATTTTTTTTTAACAACACAGCCTTCAATTAACATTATTGTTATTCACTTTTCATCACCTGTTACCATACTCGTGCATTAAAAAAAAATGCTACATTTCAGCAGCGAATCGGAGACGAAAATTTACACTTAATTCATGAGGCACCCAAACATCGAGCTTCGCCTTCAAACCGACTTTATGCAAATGACTTAAAACTGTTTTATGGTCAATCTTTTACTCCTTAGCAATGTCATGACTGCTCTCTTTATTGTCCTTTTGAACTTTGTCCATCAACAAATTGTCAACAACTTTTTCAGTGATAGGTTAACCATCACTTTAAAATTTCCAGAACGAAAGCTAGCGAACCTTTTCCTGGCAGTTGATTGAGATAGAATACGTTAACCATAAACAGCACAAAATTGTTCACATGCATGTGTCGTAATTTTCCCTTTGACGTAGTAAAATTGTAAAATATGACATATTTTTTCCAATTTCACTCATTCTTGCTTCACCTTCAACACAACACACCAATAAAATCTTCATAAATAATCAGCAGTTTTGTCTCTTGTTAAGTTGCCAGATGCAGCTAACCGTTTTAACGTAATAACAGTTTAAAGTTAAGCCAACAGAAAACCGCCCAATACTTTTACCCAACCCAAAATATATAAACTTTTACTGTCATTAACGATTAATTCACAAGCAATTCGAACTGTTTTTGAAAAGTTTAAAAGTTACAAAGTTTTGCCTTAATTGAATCAGTTGGCATTTTGTATAATTTCAGTACATATTATGAATAATTCTATAAATAATTATCATTTCAAAGTTGTTTGGGGGCGTATAAGTGACATTTGCTGAATTTAACTGCCAGCAGTCATGGGGCTCGTTTGATGAATAACTTTTCGAACGCCTAAATTTCAATGGAAGCAATTTGGCATTTGGCATTGTTTGAAATTGTAAGGAGTGTAAATAAAAACAAAATCGGAATTTCTTTGTGAAATTAAATACCAAAAGAGTTGTGTTGAGGGCAGCGTATGAGTAACATTAATCCAGAGTAGTATGGAACTCTATTTAAATTAGTTACATTAACTCTCGAGCTTCGTCTAAGAGAGCTAAGGGTTAAATAGAAGCAAAACCTTGACTTTTGACAGAAATACGGGTTAGAGGGGAAATGCATTTTTCTGGCACTACAGAGGGCACTCAACCTAATCCAAGTTACGAGCTTTTACCAAATTCCGAAGAGATTTGTATATTTTTTGACAGTTTCAGGACAGCTCAAACATTTAAAAATTTGTTGGCAAACGCCAAACGAAGCAATGCTTTATAGTTAATTTTGTTTTATTTCTATTTTTAAATATCTGATATATATTACCTGAAGAAATGAATGAGTTTTTGGCCTTTAAACAGCGACAAATGCCAGTTTTTTTTGTGAGTTGCTTTTCTCTTACATTCTACTTCAGCATTTTTTCCAGCATTTTACACTTTTCTGATTTTGTTCCTTCACTTTTTTGGTTTGATTTGGTTCTTTCAAATATTAATTAAAAATGTTTAAGCCTCATCTCTACATTTTGTACTTTCCAATTTGAAAATTTCTCAACATGAAATTCAATTATTAAAACTACTTCATGCCACATTGCGCCACTTCTTTAATCTACACAAAGTTATGAAATAAAACAAATTTCGAGTACGTAAGAAATACAGTGCTGGTGACATTTGTTGGCTTATAAAATGTAAAAGGATTTTAAAAAAAGATTTTAAAGAAAACACGTGTATGTTGAGACACGTGTTGCACGTTGCGTATGAGTAATATTTGTTGAACATACCACAGTGAGTAAATTTAACTTTATTTTTACACGCGCAGAATACAATTTCTGCAATGATTATGTCGCAATGTCTCATTGCTTTGTTGCTCATGGCCTACCAACAGCAATAATTGTGCACTGGCAACATTGAAAGCATTCAGTTTGTCTCTCTGTCGTTTCTGCCCCTTCCCAACAGCTAGAAAACCATTCCATTGCTGCTTTGTGTGCGAGTTTCAATATGCAAAGGGCAGCCCCAAATCTCGCTCCAAATGTCCTTATTTCTGTTTGTGTGCATGTACGATATGTGAGTGTGTGTGCCTGTGATATGACAAAAATTGTAGCTATCTTTGGAAAATTTAATGCGGCCACATAGCCTTTGCTGTTGCCGCTCAACCTTTGCTGTCGCATTTCCACATTTCCCCCAACATGCTCCGTTCGCCATTGCCGGTCCCTGCTTTTCTACATTCGAGTGAAATTTGTGTACGGTGCACTGAGCTCGACTCGAGTCCGTATCATGCCGAATATTTTGCTTGCCTGCCTTTTCTGCTATTTTTATGACATTCTTTTGTTATTGTTGTTGTTGTTGGTGTTGTCGTTTTATATGCTGCCTCAACAATATTTCCAATCAATGTTCGTTAGTGTACCGCAACAACAATAACTATAAGCGAAACAAGAACAACAACAAATACAACAACAAAAACGATGAACACTTCCAGCCCAAAGAAATGTAGATACTCTAAGGATTTGGCCGTGTCTGCGTTGCCGGCTGCTAGAAGATGAAGCAAATAAATGGAGAAACACATTCAAGTCTACTGGATATAACAAATCAAGGACGCATAGAGCGGAAATTGCTGAAGGGGTACAATGGGGTATTTTGATTGATTTTTCGAGTGAAAAAAATTGTGTGATTTTTTTGCGTCTCTTGCTGTCGCCATGATTGCGCTGCCGCATCTCCTGGTTTTCTGTGTGTGTGCGAGTGTGTGTGTGTGTGCAACAGTGTCGCATCTTTTGACTTATCCGATAGCATCTCGTCGCATGGCAGCTGTGATAACAATGGCTGCTGGCACAATGCGACCAACAGACGAAAAATATTCCATAGTAAATGTTGTTGCAGTTATTTTTATATTTCTTCAAGCGATCCGGTTGCAATCGATAATTAGGGTCACGAAACGATGAGGACGCATAGTTGGAAACATTGATTTTTTTTAGTGGATATTAAATTAGGAAAAAATATTTAAACGGAAATATGTTTCAACGGAAATATTTTTTTCATTTGCATTAAAACATTTTGATTTCGTCGGCTTCGTTTTGGTAGTTTTGATGTCAAAAATGCACAACATTCTGGAAGGCCAATTGTCGTAAATGTCAATAAAATCATGGAAAGCGTTGAGTCCGAGCGTAATGTAAGCACTGTTTCGATTGTTCAACAGTTAAACAAGACATAGAAGAACATTTAGAGCCACTTCGCTCCGGCTAAGTTTAAGCATAAAACCTCGCAAATCGCAAAATAAATTTAAACCATTTCTGAAACGGATGATGAAGAGTGAATCACTTACGACAACGCCAAGCAACAACGGTCGTAAACAAATTTCAGTGAGCCGACGCAAACGACGGCCAAGCCAGGATTGACGGACAGGAAGATTTTGCTGTGTATTTCCGTTCTACCAAAAGACAGGACAGTGAATCATGTACTGCTGCTATACTACGGTCAAACTTTTTATTCGAATCTGTACTGTTAACAATTGAACTGTCTGAAGGAAGCTAACTCCTAAGAGGGACCAGAGAGGATTCTTGTTCCATCAGGACAACGCTAGCCCACACACAAAGATAGTAACTCGCCAGAAGCTCCGAGTGCTTGGTTGGACAGTTCTAATGCATTCAACTTATAGTGCGGACCTGACACCAAGCCATGACCAGCTATTTCTTTCTATGACGAATGATTTTGCATCTAACAAATTTTCTTTTTTTTTTATAATTTTTAGATAAATTGAGCTAATTTTTAACGATTTTAATTAACCCATTTCGGCACAGTGCACAGTGATTTGTTCCATAGACAAAATTAAAAAATGTACTATACAGTCTGAGAGTTTTACACTAGAATGCCCAAGGTAGTCATTTTGACTAAATTGAGGTCTTTTATTGTAAATAACTTTTGTTGCATCGCTTTCTAAAAAAATATCTTACGCGACTTTTATTAATTTTTAAAGCTAAATGGAATAAATAAATTAAAAAATTGTAAAAAAAAATGTTTACTCCAATTTTGCAAAATTTACCTTAAATTCCCAAAAGTAGTCATTTTGACTATCTATATAAAATTTTCAGCAAATCTTACTGATAAATAGACAAATATGCATCTTCAATTGCGAAATATGAAAATTTCAAATAATTACAAACATTTAAAAAAATTATATCATAGTAGGCTGTGACAATTCCCAAGTTTTTCAATTCAAAATTCACTCATAAAATTCATTCGAAAATTCCAAATTCCAAATTTTATTCCATTTTATCCCATTTATGTGCAAAGTAGGCTATTTTTTTTAAATCAATTTACTTTGTAAACCATAAAAAATTAAAACTAAATGCTTATTTTAGTTTAATCTCGTGTACATTTATTCATATTTGCTACTTAAAAACCAATAAAATTTAAAAAAAAAGTCAGTAAACAATAATGTAGTCAAAATGACTACATATGGGCATTTTAGGTATTTCAGATTGTCGGGCATTCTAGTGTTAACGACTTTGATGTCATTTGAAAGGTAAAACTCCAACTAAAAATATACTAAAAAAATCTGTGAAAAAATTAATTAGTGTGTGTGCAAAAGCTGCTCAAAGTCGGAACTTTTTTCACAAACTTTTCTTTTAATTTAAAATATTTTTAAATTATAAAAACCTGACCTAATTATTAAAACCTGAAAATTGGCAAAACAGAGGAAAATATCTAAAAAGTATTTGACTGGATTTTTGTGTACTTTAAGAAGCATTCTTTCTTTATCGAATAATGTAAACATCATCTCCGCTATCTTCCGATCTCACAAAAGAATTCATTTTGGAAAGTGGTCTAAACACATATTTTATTATTATTTTACAAAATATATTTTATTCATCCCTGAAAGTATGCAATCAACATACAAAATTAAAAAAAAAACTGCACAAATGCAAAACATACATCAATTGTTATCATTTTTACTTTACTTTTTAAAACCAAGGCGTCCTAATACAAATTCTGTTACTGTTTGCACTTTTCTATGCTGACGTAACTGATTAAATGTAAAATCTGAAAAATTAAGCCAACGCACTTCTTGCATAGCTTTCCAAAAATTACGAAAATTGCAAATTTAAGTCTCAGGCATTGCCAAACTATAAAAGTTTAAGAAAAACAAAATGGAAATTTCAATTCAATGATTAACTATCACAGCAAATTTTATTAAGAACAGACCACTCCTCATTTTGTCCCGCGATTGTATGGAGACGAATCACTGTGCAGTGGTAACACAAGAATTTGCTATTTAATTGCACAACATCTAGCAAGGCCCAACTTTTCACTTAGCTGGGCTCAAAAGTGCACTTATAACCCACTCAAGTCTTTCAGCACCGCCAAAGAGTTAAACCGAAACATTTAGTAGTTGTTGTTGTTATTTATGATGAATTTATTCTTTTGCCCGCACAGTGGCTGCTGATCGTGAATACCTGTATAAAAATAAATTGTCAAATGCCACTCACCGTAGACGTTGAGACGCGATGCGTGCTCCACACTGCCCATCGAATTGGTGGCAATGCACTTGTAGAGGCCGCCGTCGTCTGGCCGCACATGCGAGATGTTCAAGTGGCTTATCACGTCGCCGGACACATCGACAAACTGCCCAATGGCAAAGCGATGATGCAGCGACACGTCCATAATGGGCTGCGAGTCGAGCAGCCAAGCAAACTGCGGAAAGCGAATATGGAAAAAGCATACAAAGCAAATGCGTAAGAAATTGCATAACTTTAAAGCGTAATCAGCAAACTGTGCTCGCCCCCCCCCCGTTCTGCAACTTTTTAGCCCATCATAAAAAAAATCGCATACATTATGCAGCGAACGACTTACTTGCGGTGGCGGCGAACCGCTGGCCGAGCACTTAAGCGATATTAATGGTCCTGGACGCACATTCTGCTCGATGAATGTGTAAATCAGTTCGGGCACCGTATCTGCAAGCACACACAGCAATGGCACATTTTCAGCATTTTCGGTCGACGGGTTAAATTTTTAATAAATTCTTCATTAATTTTATTGCTTTTCATTGGTTTTTTTTGTGTGTATAGTTTTTGCTTCTTTTGCTTTCATTTGGCTGATTTTTTTTTTTTAACTATTCCCAAATGCAACACTTACCGCCCAATTTCAGCTCGGCCATGGCCTGCGCACTGGCCCGACTGTTCTCCACCAGACACTGGTAGATGCCGCGGTCGCGGCGACCCACATTCTGCACCACCAGCGACGTTTTCGACAGGAAGCGGATACTGCAAACGTCAACAAAAATTGCGGCTGTTATGGTTTGCGTATTTTGCATGAGC
>OZ057398.1:128611759-128654274 GCA_964056695.1 Melieria picta
ACTCGATGCCGTCGACAGCGGAGCCAGTGGTCGAGCAGTTGAAAATCGCCGTTCCGCCCGAATTGACAATCTGCACCTGTGGCAGTATGTGCACCGACACAAACGAATTCACAATCAGTCGTATTTCGATGCGCTGCTCGCCGAACTGATTGGCCGCCTGGCAAATCTGCAAAGTGAACGAAAGCCGAAAAGTGAATGTTAATGTTGCTAATTGATTATGGAAATTTCATTTTTTGTGCGTTTATTTGTTTCGCTTTCACAATGCGGCAAAACAATTTGCGGCATTTTCTTTGCAGCAATTTATGAAATTATAAAGTCATCACTTTGGCATTAATGACATACAAACGTAACTTCGTTAAGCGCGCACCAACGCCACGGCGACTTTACGCAGCTTAGTCCATTAAGTGCAGTTGATAGAATTTTAAGAGGATTTCAATTTGGATAATTTTAATTGGGAAAGTTGTTAAGGATTTGTGAAAGACTTTAAAAATTTATTTATAAATTTATTATAATTTACTATTAATTTTTTTTTCTTTTAGAACGAAAAGTGGCCCATTTCGGAAACGTTGCTAAGGATTGGTGAAAGCTTTTAGGAGATTTTAAAATTTATTTATAAATTTTGTATTATTAATTATTAATTTTTTTCTTTTAGAACGAAAAGTGGCTTTTTCGGAAAAGTTGCTAAGGATTTGTGGAAGCTTTTAGGAGACTCTGAAATGTATTTGTAAATTATTATTAATTACTATTATTTTTTTTTTTTTTAGAACGAAAAGTGGCCTGTTTCGTTGGATTCCCGGTATTTTCAGCCAGCAAAAATTCAACATAACTAGCAGATACAGTAATATGAGACACTTTCAAGTACTAGAAATGTCTCACATTTCACAAAGTTCACAACATTCCAAACAGTCCTTCAGAACACTGCCAAGTGCCACATGGCGTATACGCAACATGCGCTCGCAAGAGGTTAAGCTGTAAGTCAGCGTTTTTTTTTGTTTTTGGAAAAGTTGCTAAGGGTTTGTGAAAGCTTTTAGGAGACTCTGAAAATTTATTTATAAATTTATTATTATTTACTTTAAAATTTTTTTTCTTTTAGAACGAAAAGCGGCCTATTTCGCTGTTTTCAGCCAGCAAAAATTCAACATAACTAGCAGATACACTAATATGAGATAATTTCAAATACTAAAAATGTCTCACAATTTTCACAACATTCCAAACACTCCTTCAGAACACTGCCCAGTGCCACATGGCGTATACGCAACATGCGCTCGCAAGAGGTTAAGCTGTAAGTCGGCGTTTTCCATTGTCGGCCTGTTGTCTGGCTGCAGGCAAAGGGCCGTTTACGCCATTTGTGATTTAATACGCCCACTTACCCATTTGCCAGCATCACGTTCGTCAGCATTTTTGATGAGCAACAGCGTGCGTGACAATATCACACGCTGCGACGATGGAATCGGGTACAGCGCCGATGAATCCGAAACGCGATACCACCTGCAAAGCGAGCAAATAAAATCGCATCAGTACAGCAGCAACACAATAACAAAAATAAAGAAAATGAGTCGGCGAAATTCAGCGTTTCAATGGCAGTGCCGTAGCTGCCACGAGCGTGCTTCCTTCTTTATATATATATACATATATATATATATGTGTGTGTGTATGTGTGTGAGTATTTGTATGAACCTGCAGCCGTGACAATGAATTGTTCGCGTGCTACATTGTCACATTGTATGATTGTATATGTGAGGCTGTCTGCCGTCTATTCGTCGGGCTGGCTGCATGCGTGGCGCTGACGCTGACAGTGCTGCCGGCTGTCTGCGTTTCATTCTTCAGCATTTGCTGTGATTTATTTCAGCATTTTATGCCATTTAAATAAATTTGTTGTTCGCAATAAATGTGCATGTAAATTATGCCATTATGCGTGTGCTGCTGCCTCGGTGTGTGTTTTTTTCTCAGTGTGTATGTGTGTGTGTGTGTGTGTGTGTGTGTTTGGCACATTGACACGCGCTGGCAAATTGCATGCACATTTTTCCATAGAGCAGCCAAATGCTCTTATTTAAAATTGATGAGCCGCAGTAGTCATGGAATTGTTGAATTAAATTGGGAGCGTTGCATTTCGCCGAAAGTTGCGCTGACACAAACGCAACGGTTTATTAATGAAAAGTGCAGCATGCGTAAAATCGACGGCATAATGTCACAGCGTAATGAACTGACAATTAGCGCTGCTTTCTGGTCGAAACTCATTCATACGCAAACATACAGATTTTCATATATATTTGCATAGTGGCGTTAAGTGCATAATGAAGGAATAATGAAAATGAAGAGAATTTCAACATTGATTTGTGCACAGCATAAAAGTGAATTATTCAAAAGCTGCGTTTAAGCGATTACGAGCACAAAATTGTTTATGAGGTTAAGCATTGCCTGAACGGATTAAAATTATTTGATGAAAAAAACGCAGCACAATGGTTTTCAATTTATTCTTGGAAGTTGCTTCAATTCTACTGAGAGTCTAAAAGACTGAAATTTGAACATTTTATTAAAAAATGTAAGTCATAGTGAAATAATCCCAGTGATCCTAGTAATAAAAGTTGCCAATATCGGCACTCTTGTTTTGGCATATCAAAAAAGAAAAAGTTAAAAAAATGTATGTCTGTAAATAAGTAAACAAATATATATCAAAACTTAACCCAAACCAAATTGTCAAAAATTCAGGTGAGTCCAAAATTGAATATTTTTGCAGAAAAATTAACATTTGCGCTGCGTTCTTGAGAGAACCATTTTGCATCCATAGAGCACATTTTAGTGTAAAAATCCATTATTTTCAGCTATGTACTGTACTGTATGTACTGTATGTGCTCTAAGTCTTAAACGGTTGTAGATCACGTTTTAATTTTTTTTGTGGAGAAAGAGTACATTTAAAGCTTTAATTTACGTTAAAATAATTAAAAAAAAGTGTCGAAGTTACTCAAACATCGATGTGAAATTTTCACTTCCGGTTTACTATACGTAAAAAAAAATAAAATTTAGAATTCGACAAAAACAAAAAAACAACAACTTTTTTACTATCAGAAACAATACTTTTTAGTTTTTTTTTACAAATTAATTGATACAGATAATAAGCATCCAAAAATTCATGACTTTATGTTTAGTCAATTTTTAGAAGCTCATAACTCAGCAAAAAAACATCATACGAAAAAAAAGTTGGGTGTACACATCCACGTCTACTAGAAGTATAACTGACCAGAATATAAACAAAATTCATTTTTTGGGATGTCCGCTTGACGTGAAATGCCCCATATTCATGTATACATAACATTTATTTTATTTATTTTTATTTTATTTAGGCTGTTTTCAGGTTGTTTCAAGTAGTTAAGTGATAGAAAATACATTTGAAAAAAACAATTTGACAAAAGGGGTTTGTCAAAATAAGAAAACTATCTCTACTTGGATCACTCGGTTTATTTTGCTATGAGATATGAAGGTTTTTCTTTAATAAAATGTCAACCACATAACAGAAAACTTATATTTTCTAACAATGAGCATGTTGATTTAGAATTTCTATTCATCTAAACAAATTGATTAACCCCGGAAAAGACCGTTTGGGCTCAATGAAGGCTTAGTCGGAATATTTTTGGAGTTAAAAAAAAACAAATTTTTAAAATTAAGAAATTCCTTTGATAACTCGCAAGACTCTTTCATTATTATTTTTTTTTTCTTGTCGCAACGATCTAGCAAGCGCAGCACTCAGACAATTATACGTCCATTGTACTACGACTTGTTGTTCCCTGTTCCCTCTTTCATTTCTTCATATCACTTTTGTAACAAACAGATATTTGGAGAGGTTTTGCACCTCCAAAAGACTCCTTTCCGTGCGCCACTGAAACTTAGTAATATTTCAGTATTGGTTCAGCTGGCTTATTTCGATTCCACTCTGGATATGGCAAATTTCCACAAAACTTCTTCCATAGATACAGGAATTCAATAAAACTTAATTTTTACCATCAAAACTTAACAAGCAACAAGAATAATATGACAAAAATTGTTTTTTCTTCATGGAAATTAAATCATGCAACGGAGAATTAATTTTCCACATCAATTCTTCCTTACTGCCTAACTTTCATATTACTTTTCTTTCTCGGTTCCATGCTTTCTTGTGATTCTTTCTTGCTGATTTCTTACTACTTACTACTTTTCTTTCTCACTTAAATACATTCTTACGTCCTAACTTCTTACTACTTGTCTTTCTTAATTCCATATATTCTTACGTTCTTCGTTCGTGACATATTTTCCCACTTACATCCTTACTTTCTTTTTCGCTAACTGTCTAACTTCTTTATTTACATACCTTTTTTTTTCTAAATAAATAAATAAATGAAATAAATAAATCTCTATGTCCATCTTTATCCCTTTTTCGTATTTTCTTGCATCGTTACTTCCATTGCTCCGTACTCTTCATTCTTTTAAATCCGTACCTTAACACAATCTCTCCTCCTTACTGTCTTACTTGCTTGTTTCCTCACTCTCTTTTTTAATTACCACCTCACCTTCTTACAGTTTTACATCCTGTTTTCCCTACTCTCTTACTTCCATACTACTTAATTCTATTATTTTTCATATTTTCTTGCATCGTTACTTCCATCGCTTCTTACTCTTCATTCTCTCTCTCCTCTCTACCATCTTACTCCCTTGTTTTTTTACTCTCTTATTTAATTACAGCCTCACCTTGTTACAGTTTTACATCCTTTCCTTATTCTTTTTCCTGACTCTCTTACTTTTTTACTACTTACTAATTCGTATTTTTTTGCACCGTTACGTCCATTGCTCCTTACTCTTCATTATCTTAAATCCGTACCTTAACACAATCTCTCCTCATTACTGTCTTACTTGCTTTTTTCCTGACTCTCTTTTTTAATTACCGCTTCACGTTCTTACAGTTTTACATCCTGTTTCCTTACTCTATCACTTTCTTACTACCTACTACTATTTTTTCGTATTTTCTTGCATCGTTACTTCCATTCCTCCTTAATCCTCTCAAATCCGTATCTCCTCACCTTCTCTCCTCCTAACTGTCTTACTCGTTTGTTTCCTTACCCTCTTTTTTAATTACCGCCTCACGTTCTTACTGTCTTACATCCTGTTTTCCTTACTCTTTTACTTCCCTACCTCCTTATAGCCTTCTTTTCATATTTCATTACTTTCTAAATCCTTTGTTCCTTACTTCCTTTCGCCTTTACTTTAGTGCTTCCTTATTTTCTTACTCCTTTACTTACTTGCTTTTTTCTTTAATTTCTTACCTCCTCACTTCCATACATTCATCCCTACTCACCTCCTTATTTCTCTTTCAAATGTACTCCTTTACACTCTCTGTTCCTTACTTCCTTACTTCTCTCATCCCATATTTGCTTTCGCCCTCCAACTTACCTTCTTAATTTCTTGAGGTATGAACTCTTTAGTTCCTCACTTCCATACTCCTTTTATTCCACACTATCTGCGTTCTATACCACCTCACTTTCTACTCTATTCCTTTCTTCCTTACTTTTGTACATTCAATTTCTGACTTCACTTACTTCTTTCTTCTTTAATTCTCAACTTTATTTATTACTTACTTCCTTCTTATCCTTTTACCTTACGTTCTCTCATTATGCTTCTCCATTTTCTATTCCAATATATCCACATTCCAATCCAATATCCACATACTATATCCCCTACTATTCACATACTCAGTGGCGCCCACAGATTTCCATATAGAAAGAAAAATTTTGTAGATACCTTTTGAGGCAAATACCACTCAACTTTTTTATGGGAAGTTTGAACCCCACAAACCAATATTTTGAAGGAAAAATTGTTATCTCAAGAAATGTGGAAATTGTCCGGAAAGGGTTAATGTATTTTATTCTAAATAAAAAATTTGAAAAAATTGAAAAAAATTGAATTGAAAATCTGACGGTGTCAACAAGCATGGAGAAAAAAGTTTTAATAGGTTTCTCTTTTTTGAAAAACCAAATCTGCCAAAGTCATCCATGGGTAAGAGTTTTTATGAAGAAACTGTGAAAAACATGAATTGATGGGCCTATTTACTTAAAATATGGTGAACGTACTCTAAATGAAAAAAATTCTACAGATGTTTTTAATTTTTTTTAAACCGAATTTTGACGGATTCATGTAGAAAATACATTACCTTATTTGTACTATTCCGATAGGAGTTTTTCAGAATTTTTTCAAATTATTTGAAAAGTGCACAACCACCAAAAGTGCAAAACCCACCCTACGTGCGCCACTGCCCATAATATTCTATTTGATTGATAATTTTTAAACAATTTTATTTATTTCTTATTTTTAATAAAATTTTTTTCACGTTGTTCAACATTTTTGTTAATTTTATTAAAAATTCTTTGCAAAGTATAAATTCACTAAATATTTTAAGAAATTCCATTAGATACCAGTGCAATTATTAAATGTTTTTTCTAAACAAAAAAGGTCACACACACACACACACACACACAGCAAATGTTCTTGTATTGCCCAAAGTTTTTACGCCCATTTAATATGCTTCAGCTTGTAGTCACTTTGTTAGCAAACGACGCCGGATTATCCAGTACGAGATCAACAAAAGTTTGAAGCAGGAACGAAGTGCCGTCGCCTCGTATGCGAAACCCACATCACAATGCAACACACACACGCACACATTACTTACTATACGTTACGACATGGCAACCCTTATCACCGGCAATCAATCACCGCGTCGAAAACATCTCCCACACTCACTCACCCGATCACAGACGCCTACAGGACCTTTCGAACACATTTCGTCCTACTTAACGTGCAAAAGCCAAAATGCCATAAAGTGCCGTTATGTCTTGTGATGTACGTTGAGCGGCTTTTGGTGAGCGACTGAAGGTTCGAGCCGCCGCAAAGTAAAGTTGATTATTTAACAATTTGCGTGTTAGACGTGGCTGCTTCATCAAAATTTCATGGCCAAATGTGAGCGATTAGTTGGGGTCCGCGTAGACCCAAAACACACATGCATACATATATCATTGTGTCAGCGTGTGTGTGTGTGTGTGTGTGAGTACGATGTGTTGGCGTGCGAAAGCGTGAGTTTTTGTTTTGCTTACTTGCGCCACAGCGGCGACGGCAACTCGAGTCGATATGTGCACGTGCTGAGCATAAGAAACGATGCCCAACAACAACAACAACAACAACAAAACAAGGCAATGCTAGCAATCCACATGCCGCAAATCTGTTGCAGATTATGCTTAAGTAGCGTTTATTGATTTTCAAATGTATTTCCAACTGTAATCCACTGACAGCTGGTCGCGGCAGCCGCTCGCACGCCCAATGAGCATGAAATGTTCGAGCGAAGAGTGAGTGAATTTTTCAATTATCGGCAAACTTTGAATTACTTTACTTTATGTTCTTTTCTTTAATGTTGCAAAAGCATTTCGAATGCTGTCCGGCAGAAAATTTAAATATTTGTCCATTGCGGCAAAAAATCGGAGCTGCGTTTACTACCGCCAAATAACAATAAACCGAACGTGCCCGCTTGTGGGATCCACAATGTGCCCAAAACGGTCTCAAAGCAAACATAAAAATCTACTATAATTAACACTAAAGCTGCTCCTACGCACAGCAGCCCGGCCGAGCAGCGACCGGACCACGCAACGGCGCACAGTGTCGCGAGTGTGGCCAAAAATGGTAAAAATCAATGTTACAAAATGACTAAAATGAATATGACAGTCGACATAATATCTCAACTAAGAAAAATCCGTTTTCCGATCTTCAATATCCTATTCCGTTCCATTTTTATGTAGTTTCAAAGTTGATGTTAAAAAAATACGCATTCGTTCCAAGTTTGTGGGTAATTCTTTGTGCTGAATGAAAAATCAAATAAAAATATAATTTATGTACTAATATAGTCATGTTATATATTAAATAAAACTTTGGAATTTTTCCTGTATGGCAGCACTATCTTTTGGTTTGTGCTTTGAAATAACTGTGAAATCCCGTTACATTGAAAAATTACGTTTTTCGGTTTGCTTCTAACAAAGAACCAAAAGTTTGGTGGAAAAAAGTTTAAAAAACGTAAAAAAACACTTTTTTAGTTCCAACCCTAAATTACTCAAAAACGTATGTATTAACATAATCCGGAGTAATTTTTTGCTTATAAGTGCTTATTTGGTGGTTATTTGACTTTTTCTAGTGACGCCTCCACTAAAAATACGTGATTTCTTCGAATTATGGCGTAAAGCTGAATCCAGAAAGCGGTCAATAAAACTTGATTTTCTTATAAATTTACTTAAAGACAAGACGGGCATTGATGTTAATCATGAACACAAACAAAGTTTACGTCCCCACCAAAACATTTACTTTTTGTAGTGGCACCTACAGTAAAAAATAGTAATTTTTTCGAAGTATGGCGTCCGACGCACAATGAAAGTAGCGCCAAAGCAGCGGCTGCAATGATGAGCTCTATAAAGGACAAGGTTGGCACATTGTTCGCATCATCAAAAGTAGGCAAAATGCCACGCCCACTTCAAAAATCTAAACATTTATACCAAAATATGGTATTACAAGGTGAAAAAATTAATACACGAATTCATAAAAGGCAAGTTTTAGCCACTTAATAAATATGGTCCAGCTGCCACGCCCACTTTTAGGGTTTTAGAAAGCTTACCAATTAAAATTACATCGTGGAACGAGTATCGTAAACAGCCTTCTAAACAAACTACAGTTTTAGTTGTAGTAAAATACGAATATTTTTGAAAGTAGGCATGGTAGACCGCCCATTTTTAGTGTGAGCTTTTACGTAATTATTTTAAGCTCAAATACAAAATTTCATAATTCTACCGCTAATATTAAGCAAGTTATTTAAATTTTACAGTTCCTTTCGTATGGGAGGTGGGCGTGGCAGTGGTCCAATTTTAATGATTTTTTGTGAATTTCTTAATTTCCGCCACGAAAACAATCTCACCAAGTTTCATCGAGATAGGACAACGCTAAGTATTTTTGGCCACGGCTTATATGGGATCGCGACACTGTGCGGCGCGAACATGGCAACGCTGCTGCTTCTCAGCGCCCGGAGTGTGAATTAGTGCGACTGCCACCAGCCAGACGCGCGTCTCTACTTCATTTCGCAGCCAGCAGCAACTGTGCACTTACACAGACACACACACACACACACACTCGGACACACAGACGCACTCACGCACGACTGCCCACATATCTGCGTAGTTTCGTACGCCATTAAAAGCAAAATAAAATCCAATTAATGCTCCGCAAGCAAACCGAGTACGAAAATACATCGACTGCCCAACGAAAAGCAACCTCGACGAACAGAACGGAAATCAAAAATAAGAGAACAAGGAAAATCGCAAGCAAGACAGCACAGTTACTTACGTAAATATGGGAAAAGGATTTCCCTGGATGTTGCATGGCAAATGGACATCATTGCCGCGCTCTACGTGTATCTCCATCACGGGCTTCTGTGTGGTACGTGGTGCCAGATTCTTACTCAGTTCTGTTGAGGATTAGATGCGGACGAGAAAAGTGAAAGAAATGAGAAAAAAATTCCGACCGAAATGGAAAAAATTCTAATAGAAGAACTACGAATGCAAGCACAGTGGTCGAATTTTAGATATATATCAAAAAAATATTCGAGATGTCATACATAAAAATTATATTTCATAAAACCAGTGCATTAGAACTACTAATCACATACTGTCGCCGCAGAAAACGAATGTCGTATGTTCCATTGATTTTGATAGCACATACGACAATCATTTTCTTAGGCGACGATATAACTAGAATTGTTAATATTTTTACGGCTGTGCGACATATGGGTCCTATATAAATATTTGCTGCTTTGGATATAGTTAAAATATGACAACGAAGTGACTGTAACTAAGATGGAAAAAATTCATATTCATATTCAAATTTGTGTTAGGTAGGAGGAGTGCAACAACTTTTTTTCATAATTTTTTTTTATTTTCTCAAAGGACACATTAACATCTACTCACCAACAATTTTTTTAGTTTTATTGAGGCTCACAATTTATTTACTTTTATTATTTATTTACAATTTATTTATTACATGCAAGGAGCAAACCTTGTTTATCAAATTTTTTATGTATCACATTTTTCATATCAATGAATTTGTTTTTTTATTTAAATTATTATTAACTTTATTAATTTTATTTATTTTATTTATTTTATTTATTTTATTTATTTTATTTATTTTATTTATTTTATTTATTTTATTTATTTTATTTTATTTATTTTATTTATTTTATTTTATTTATTTATTTATTTATTATTATTAATTTAATCTCAAAAAAAATAGTTTTGCTTTAATTTTAAAATGTTTCAGATTTTTTTTTACTTTTGCCAACCACTGTGCAGCGTCGTTTTTCTTTGACCATTTCTACTCACCCTTTACTTGCAGCATTATTGCGTCGCTGCGTTGCTTCTCGCCGTTTAGGGTGTTCGTTACCAGGCAGGAGAACTTCACCAGACTGTCCTCGGTGCGCACGGAACGGACATATAGGTCGCCGTGCGATGAGAGGACCACGTAGCGGCCAGCTGTGTGAATGGATGGAAACATTTTGTTTTTAGTTGTGGAAAATCTAATTTCAAACTGCGAGTACTTAGTACTGGAGCTGCTCTTAGTGTTATTGGAGCACAGCTAATAACAGCAACGATTGTGGGACAGAAAACCAAACAGTACATAAATTGCTTTTCAATCTTTCATAGCCATGCAAACTCACTCGCACGCACCAACGCACATTCCGGAAGGCCGAAAAATACTTATTTATTAAAATCATTTTCTCCGGAAATTCATTTAATTAGTTTCATCGGCTTACGATTGCATGCTACTTCGATGATTTTGAAAGGTTGTGCGAATGTTTATTCGGGCAAATGATGGCCTATTATGTGTGTGTGTGTGTGTGTGTGTGTGTACGTAGTGTAATATCTGTGACACGGGCGAGTGCAACGAAGCGAAGAAAATACACTAATTATAGAATATTTTGTTTGGATATGTGCAACGCTACTAGAACAAGAAACAAGTTGAGTGATTGTGCACGAAATGAATAAATGAATTTAATTTTCTTTTATATATTCAAAGATTTAATGATATTTTTAAAGAATTTAAATTCGAAATTTAAACTTCCTAATGCTAAGACAAACTAACAAATTTTGATAGTTATTGTGTTAATTGTTAAGGAAACAAATATTCTGCTTAACCCTTTTGCTGTGTTCCGGTCAAAATTAACCACTCTTAACAAATTAGACTGTTGTATGTATTTATGACTTTTAAGTCTTTCCTTGCATAAATTTCCAACGAACTAAAAAAGTTACTCATTCCAAATAATTTTTGTTGTTTTATTGTAGTTTGATAAATAAAATTAAATGAAAGTGAATTAATTTTTCTGTTAAATCAGTTTAATGATTTTTTTTTCTAATTCAATTTAATGCAACAACACCTTAGTTGGGTCATATTTTTGAGCACCGCAGAAAGGTTAAACGAATAAAAAAATCTTAATTGTAACCGAATTAAATATGCTGAAAGGTAAATGAGTTTTTTAACCTTTTTTATTCTTGAACATTCTTGAGAATAAAATAATTATGTTTGAAATATCCTAAATTCGCTGCTTGAAATAGGCATCAAACTGGGTTTCCTTTCATATTTGTAACACTTAATGAAATTTTGCAGGTTGCTTGCAGACATTTGATAAAAAAAAATTCATATTTCAAAACTTAGGGATGCAAGGCCTGACCCCACGTGATTTACGTAGCGAACGAGTGCCGTCGTATCTAATTAAAGTTTGAAACTTTGCAAAGTTGGAAAGTTCAAGGTTAATCCTTCTAAAGTCTGTAATGTCATACGTTATAGACTTTATGTATGAAATCGAATCTGTGCCTGGACCAAATTTGTATCAGAGCAGCGTTGATATGAATTAATTTATTAATTTTTTATTTCATTATGTTGATGTAAGATGTTAAAAAGAAAAAGTGCAATGATTTGGAACTAACAAAACTTAAACTAAACTGATGCTGAGATTTTAAAAAGAGCACAAATATGTCATTCCTAGATGAATAACCAACCGAACAATTGAAAAAAACACTGAAACACATTTTCAGTTTTGGCTTAATTCTGGCGTTCAAGTTAATTTCTGAGCTTTGGTGTATTCAGAGACCTATAGTAGAATTTTATGGCGAATATTTTCATGGTACATTTTATCCTTAAAAAGTCCTGTTTTATAGGACATTTTTGGCATTTTAGAAAAAAGGGTCAAATTGACCCATACAAATAGGAGCTACAGGGTTAAAATGATCCACAAAAATGTTCTCCGTAGTATTTTACATCAAATTGCTGAACACATCATATACCTAAAATGTGAGGTTACATGGGTTTCGTATGCCGATTCACCATAAGAATGTGCAAAAAGGGGAAAACGTTGACCCCCCTAAAAAAAAATTCAGACGTAAACTTTCAAAACGCCGATACACGTATATTTTTTTTGGCCCCCTCTACCAGAATCCGTTGTCAGAACTTTGTTATTTAAAAAAAAAATTTGATTTTGTTGTGCAGTGTTATTTATTAAAAAAAAATTAAATTATTATATTTAACATAAAATTTATTTATTTTCTTTTATAATTTTCAAATTAACATTTTTTTATTTTATTTTTTATTTATTTATATAATTTTGTAAATTTTTGTATACATTTTTTTTATTTATTTTATATATTATGTAAATTTATTATATGTATATATCAAAAAAGTGGCGTCAATGTGAATAAAAGGCTTTCTTACCATACGAGGTCTGTTAGCAAAAGTTGACTTTTAAAACTTACGTACATTCAATTTTAGATTTTTTTTAAGTTGGTATATATGTTCTCAACATATGGTAACATTATTATCTATTTTGCAGATTTAGTTTGTTTTTGACAGCTATAAAGGTTAGACGTCTTTTGATGAGCTTGGCACTATATTACTATGGAAAAAATCTGCTCATTTATTTGCTCACACATTGTTGCTTGCTTATGATTTTTGGGCCAAAAACCATATTCAGCAGACTTGATCCACTGATACATTTTCGTGTTCCCAAAACAGAAAAAAAAACATGAAAGGACGAAGGTTTGCCGCGATTGAGGCAATAAAAACCACATCGCTGGAAGAGCTCAAAGCCATAAAAAAAGCATTTTAATTTTTTTTTAATTTCATTTCATTTTTATTAATCATTTCTTATTTGCATATAATTGTTATTAATTAAATAATAATATACCTATTTAAATTCAGAATATATAAGAATTGTTTGAGGATTAGAAAAAACGCTGCCTCAAGTAAATTGATGACCTCGTAAGTGTAAAATAAGTTCGATAGAGAAGTAGTTATGCATCGGCTGTCTTATGAACCAATTGTGAGTCGCTTTATGAAGAAATGTCTCTTGAAACTCAAACTCTGAATCAATTAAACCTATTGATATCTTAAATCTATGGGAAGAAGAATTCATACAGTTCAATACATACTTCAATTCTGCTTTAAATATGTCACCATGGATTTGTATAACAACTGAGCAGACACTACTTGATCTGAAACTAGAAACTTCCACGAAACTAAAATGTTTTTTTAACAAAATTTAGTTATTCGCTACGTTGATTCCCAGGTCAATCTACCTGATCAAAGCAATCAAAAATGAAACTTGATTGGTAAATTTTTCGAGTGCCTACAATTTTGCCAGCAAAACTATCATAACCGAAGCTGGGATTTCGTGTTTATTTCAACTGTGTGTCAACACATTGACGCCCCTACGGCAGCCCGTCCAGAGCAGTGGACAGTTGGACAGTGGACGGTCGTGTCCCACGACACGAAAACATTTCCAAATAAATGTCAACTGCAATACGCTTCCGACTCGGACATGGAAATATACACAAAAATTCACTCTAACAACTGCTCGTGCAACAACAACAACAGTGCGCTCAACATGCCAAAATAACCAAGGCAACAAAAAATATTCACATATATACAAGCACACACACACACAGACACATACGTGCAATACGTGTGCTGGTAGTTATGCGAGGCAAAGCAACAACATTTCATTTCGTTTGATAGCATTTTGCACGGCCAACGAAACGAAACATACGCACCGGAAGGATGTGCGCACATAAATTTCGACAACGGATAAGAATGCGCACTCACACACACACACAAGTAACGGTACTATATCGGGGCGTTTAAATGCAATACACATCGGCACACATTTGCGGCGAGAACTGTGCCAACAGTTATTTCAAATGTAAACTACACATGTGCAACCAAACCGAACGACACGAAACCAAACAAAAGCAAAACAAAATGCCGCACCGACAGGGGGCGTGACGGTCAGAGAAGCGAGAGAGATAAAACAATTCGCCAACACACTCACCGACATCCGAGAGATCGGGCAGCAGTATCTCCTCGCCGCGATGCCAGCTGGACACCTTGACGTACGAGCGAACGTAGTCCGGAATGGCGCACTTAATCAACGCCGAATTTCCCAAATAGACTTCGGTGTTTTCCACGTGCACGTGAAATTGGCGCCGAACAACTGCAAATGGAAACGGCATGAAAAAACAGTTAAAAACATTCGAAAAAAACAGTAAAAGTCGATGGGTAACAAAAAAGTGGGATAGAGAGTGTGGCGCGAAAAAATGGCAACGACAACATGCAAAACAGCGGCGACGATTGACGGTGCGGCGGCGAAAATGCGCGCAGCATGGCGAAGAGAATTAAATTTAAACGAGTGAATACGCGTAAAAACACATAAAACGCAGCACACAGTTCGAAAAACCAAGCAAGCAAAAATTCAAAACCATTGACCGGATAAATTAACTGCGGACATGAATGAATATGGGAAGAGCGCTACAGATGCCATCGGAAACGTTTTCGAATGTGTTGCTATATTTTTAGAATTTTCATGTTTTTTGTAGAGCATAGAAAATCAAATTTAATTTGTTTTTGAGCATTGAAAATCGTTGATGCTTGCTTAAGAATTTTTGGACAATTTATAGTGTTTTTTTTTATATTATTTGGTATTAACGTGTCTTTCGCTGCCCCACAAAAGAAATTTAATTAATTTTTATTAAATTATATTTATTGCGTTTTTATTTAAAAAAAAAAATTTTTATTTGCGCACAATTTTCATATTTTTTTTTTAAATTTTTCTGACATATATACTTTTGGGTTGCATAGAAGGTGCCACGCCACTTTCCCCAATTCTCGTGAATCTTACCAGTGAAACGAAAAACATAAACGGTGTCGCTGTACCAAATTTCACTGCTTTCCGACTTTTAATTCCAAAGCTATTCCATATTAAAAATTTGGGTTGTATGGGCTGTGCCATGCCCCTTCGTCCAATACCCATCCTACTTCTCCTGTCGAGCGACTATATCGTAAGTTTGTACAGAGTGTCATTGAAGTGTACGTTATAGTTCCAAAGTTACACAGGAATAAGGGTCTCCTAAAAAATACCATGCCCCTTGTTCAACGCCCATACAATTTTACCAGTGAAACGACACATATAAACGATGGGCCCGCACCAAATTTCAATAGTGTCCGACCAATAATTCCGAACATATTCCATATTAAAAATTTAGGTTGTATGAGAGGTGCGACGCCCACCTTTCGGGTCGTATTCGCACTATGTGGCTTACCGAGATTTAGTCAAGACGAACATTCCGTGAAAGATTCAGCTCAATCGGCCTTTTATTTTTTGAGTTTTAGTGTCGTGTGACAAATCAACATTTTTGTTTATATAGATTATACAATGTTGGCAGTGTCCATGGACACAGACACGTAGACATTGCTGTCCATTATACTTCCGCTTTTGCCTCCACTGTTGACTAGTAGGTGTCCCACGGTTGTGTGATTCTATGACCTTGACATCAAGTTTCCCAGACTGTTTCTCTGTTTCTCTGATGTTTTTGTAAAGATGGTCCGACACCTCGACTTCTAATTGCTCATTTTCTATTAGAGTCATCTTGCCAAAACACATGGCCCTGGAATATCCGAAAGCTGGACAACCGTCTTATTGTTCTCTATACATATTATCAAAATGGTCCCGGCGCTTCCCCAAATCAGTTGACGTAAGCGTTAAGCCCTACAATGGTTCTCAAATCTCGTTTGTTCCGCCTCAGCAGGTAATCGGTAACATATGAGAAGTTATGAGTAGCTCTACAAATAAGTGACTCATCTACCTTATCTTAGGGACTTGTTTTAGAGACTCCGTAGCTTTAAGTTCTAAAGTGACTTTGCACGGTTTGTTAAGGAATTGAACTCTTTAATATCTCTTTTTAATCTATGGTGCTTTCGAATTTAGTATAAATCTTTTTCTCTGGACTAAGTGAGCTCTTTTGATTACCTAACTTAACTATGTATTAAATTGCATAAATAGTTACAAAGAAAATTTTCATTCGAACACATTTTTAGTTCAACTTGGGCAAAAGCGGCACGGGGAAAGCTTCTCATACCTAAATCAGATTCAATATGCAACAAACACTTTTCTTGGACTTATTCATAGCCTCTCTCTTACTTTAATTTAACTGTTGTCTAGCACCATTTGGTGAACTTGAGCGAAGTTAATATCAGTGGTTGCAGTTTTTAGAAGTTCCAAAAGTTTATCATCTGGAGCTGGTACGGTCACTTTTAAATTTAACAGCATCCAACATTCAACTCCTCTTTTCAAAAACAACTAAGTATTTAATGACTGCTTTATTCAAAATTGTTTCTAATATCACACAAACACATCGACTGACTGAAACCATTGTAAACCAACAACTGCGCATCTAAAAATGCTGACATTTTGTTGAGTACCATTAAAAAAAGGCACAAGTTGGTGTCCCTATCTCCATTCCTTACATTCGTTCCGTTTTCTTCATGTTGAGGTCGGAAACTTTTCAGACTACTCTCGTAAGTAGTAACGTCTCGAACGAGAGCACACTTAGGCCCTATAAGGCTCACTGTGATACCACTAACTCCTTCATTAGCAGGTCTCAATAATCAGACTGAATAAGTTATGAAGCATACATATTAGACCGTTGGCGTCGACCTCCGCTACATCGGCGATGGTTGAAGGATTGATGCTAAAACCCTAACTGTAAGAAAATTAGTAGAGAAAAGTTTCTTCCTCCTCTTCTCCTCGTCACCTCCACAATTTATGCAGAAATCATTGGACAGATGACGCTTCCCAAGTTTTCTAGCACAGTCGGTAAGGATGCAATGACTGACCGTGTCCCTTTTGAAATGCAGCAGAAGGGCCATGTAATATTTATAAATATTTACACCTAAGTTTTGTAGGTCTGTTCTCGATACTCTGAACCTTTATTCAGAGAAATTGATGCTGAACGGAAACTGGGTGAGCCCTCCGCCAACGGCGATGTCCATATTTATACGGATGGATCGAAACTGCTTGGTCGGGTGGGTTGTAGTATCATCTCCGGAGAACTAAATCTAAACTTAAAGCTCCGGCTGTCAGATCACTTCAAATTCACCTATGCTGGGTCCCGGGACATAGGATATTCTAGATATTCCGGATATTTCAGGAAACTGTAGAGCAGACGAGCTCGCTCGGCATGGTACAACTGAGTAGTTATGTCAAGAAAACATGTGGCCGTGCGTTGTCCAGCAAAAAGATCACTTTGACCCGCAAATTATGTTCTATTGGCACAAAAGTTGACATGGTTATAGTTGAGCACAACTAATGTGTGTTATTTACTAGTGTCCGACCGAAGGTGAATTTTTGGCCGAAGCCGAATATTCGGCTTAACTAAAATATTAGGCCGAAGCCGAATACTAATAAAAATTCTTTTAAGGAAAAAAACCTGATCTAATTTAGTCATTTTTTCTGTATTCACTTCTTTGTTCCACTTAAGAATTAATAAAAGAAGAATTAGTAAAAAAAATCAAAAACAGTCTCAGAGTTCAGTTTCTAACAAAAACAAAAAATCTAACAATTCAATTGACATAAATAGCTGATTAGAGATCATTTTAATTAATTGCAATCTTGATGTCCAAAATATCGATAAAACCCGATATTTGATCAAATACTTCGAAACAGAGCAAATTGACTTGCATTACAAGGCGGAAACCTTCGGCTAAAGTATTCGGCTATTTTGGCCGAAGCCGAAGATATTTTATCAAACATTTCGAAACAAAGCAAATTGACTTGCATTACAAGACGAAAAGCTAAATTATTCGGCTATTTTGGTCGAAGCCGAAGATTTAAAATTGGCTCAATTGGCCGAATACCGAAGCCGAATAGTTGGTCGGGCACTATTATTTACACTTCAGCGAAATTATAAACACTTTAGTATTTTTTATTTTAATATTATTATCATTATTATTTTATTTTTTATTTTTTTATTTTATTTTATTTTTCTTTTTTCTTTTACAAGAATTTAGTAACAAAATGATCCAAAGCGACTTAATGCTACTTAGAATCTTTTTTATGTCCCTCAGTGCGATGCTGAGGTAAAAGTATGATATAGTCAAGATCAGCAAAATATTTAATTTAGCAATGCCCGTTCATTCGTTTAGTTGTCTTTAACCTGTTGATTTTTAAGTTTATTTAATATTTTTTTTTAATATTTCCCTAAACTGAATTAATTTTAAATTTTTTTCGTCTCAAGAAGATCCTTCGTACTGATAAAAGATAACTTCTTTCATAACCGCAACTGGATCCATGTTGAACTGTCTGTATTTTCCATTGACCGATTGTAGCGCACCAGCAAAATGCAAAAAGTCAATAAGAGTAAAGAGTGAAACAAGTCGAAGCGCAAATATGAGTATGTATGACAGTTGGTCGGTATCAGTCCATCAACAGTTCAACTGGCGTTCGCTGTCTCGGCCCAAAACAAAAACGCAAATAAAAAACAAAATCACAAAAATATGTACGTAAAAAATAAACCTTAAACGAGAAATTGGAGCACAAATAATGCCGCCGCTGTAGCATTGCGAGCATGAAATGCAAATTGTAAATATTGAATGGGATTTTAAGAGACTCGCATGCGATCGCCTCGCATGGCTGAATGGTTTATTTAAATTGATGGAGCAATTTTTTGTATTTTTCTTTGAGGTTTTCACTCGCGTTTTTTAATTTCGTTGGTGTTGTCTTTTGTTTGTTGGTCGCGCAGCCTATTGAAAGTCAAACAGCATGAAGTGTAGCATATTTTCGGCGGCAGTGAATTAAAATGCATACGTTGCCTGTACAAAAAAAAAAACGAAACTCGCACGAGTGCCACAGAAACTGCCCACAATGTATCGAATGCAGCCAGCGTTGCCACACTCATTGAAAAAAAAATGAGCACAAGTTTATGCAAACAATATTTTAATTACAATATTTAAAGTTTTTACTAGTCGACATTGCTTTGGCTCGGCTTTGTGGCATTTAGTGCGACTGACTGACTGTGTGTGCCGACAAAGCACGGTTTGATTAATTTCGCTCGCAGTGATTACTTTTTGCGACGCTTTGATGTCGGCCGTGGA
Source organism: Melieria picta (assembly GCA_964056695.1). Classification (NCBI taxonomy): domain Eukaryota; kingdom Metazoa; phylum Arthropoda; class Insecta; order Diptera; family Ulidiidae; genus Melieria; species Melieria picta. The sequence continues at coordinate 128,631,278 of OZ057398.1, forward strand.
CTGTTTGACACAAAAGTACGCGTACAATTGTCTATGTCGACGGTGCTTTGTGCAAAGTGTTAAACACCGGAGGGTTGAAATCGTTGATGAGTTGAACATTCATAGTGAAAACAACAACAAGAAAAACGATAAGAACAACATTAACAGCGACAACTGCAAGTTTTGCTTAGCAAAATACTTGTCGGAGGCGTTGAAGGCGTTTTCAGACTGACAGCGCTCGAATGGTTGCCGCAGTCAGACAACGTCACTGTCGTTGTTGGTGTCTCTGTTAGCCGCTTTGGCTCATTCGCATTCTAATCGTTTTGTGGTGGTTATTTGCCTCGGCCAGCATCAAATTGATTTCGGTGATTTTGTTTGCTTTTCACTAATTAAAGTCCATTGGACTTGGTTTGAGTTGAGTGAGTTGCTGGAGTGCGGCGCAGCAACAAAAACATCACTCGGTATTTGAAATGTACTTAAAACCAACAGATTTGAGTTTCGTTTCGATTTCTTAAAACACAAAATTGGGAACCTCAAGTGGAAATTTATTCAAAAACAATCATTTAAGGAAATATTTAAGAGTTTGAGAAGGTGAGATGTTCGAGATGGTTTTCACTAATTAAAGGCCATTGCACTTGATTTGAGTGCTTGATTGGACTTGAGTGAGTTGCTGGAGTGAGGCGCAGCAATGAAAATTATTCTCGCTATTTAAAATTAACTTTAAACCAACAGATTTGGGTTTGGTTTCGATTCCTTAAAACAGTAAATTGAGAATCTCAAATGGAAATTTAATCAATAAAATCACTAAAAGAAATAAGAATTTGAATAAGTGAGATGTTCGATATGGTTTTCACTAATTAAAGTCCATTGGACTTGGTTTGAGTTGAGTGAGTTGCTGGAGTGTGGCCCAGCAACAAAAACGTCACTCGGTATTCATTTGTATTGTTGCGATTTCTTAAAACAGAAAATCAAGAATTTCATATGAAAATCTATTAAAAGAAATCATTTGAAGAATTGAGAACTTTAGTTAGTGGAATGTTCGAGCAATTTCAACTTTTTAAGTAACTCAAAGCGTGAGAGATTCGGCCTCGATAATCCAGCGAGTAATCAGCAAACCCTGAAAGTATGGAAGAAAAACTGCCAACTGACATTCATAGACAATGTTAAAATGTAGATTCCCCGCCTCTTTCCCCTCCATTTGAAATGTGTGTTATAAAACATGTTGAAGAACTAATGTTGCGCTCAAATTTCAATCTGATGGAATTTCTAAGCATCACAACCGGCCATCTAAAGGTCTAAGTGTATCTCATACAGAGGCATCCGCCGTAACCTAACCTAAGTTCAATAAATATTTTTATTCACTCTTGCTTTACTTTACTGTTAATAGAGAGAAATGTTTATTGCACTCAACCACCAGAGTTAACCATCCTTTTCGTTCTATACTTGAAGCATTAAATTGAAATCATTTTTGTTTAAATTTCTTAAATTGAAACTGAATTAAATTAAATTTAATTTAAATGAATTCAAATAAAGAAATTTCTTAAATTTCTTAAATTAAAAATGAATTAAATTAAATTAAATTAAATTAAATTAAATTAAATTAAATTAAATTAAATTAAATTAAATTAAATTAAATTAAATTAAATTAAATTAAATTAAATTAAATTAAATTAAATTAAATTAAATTAAATTAAATTAAATTAAATTAAATTAAATTAAATTAAATTAAATTAAATTAAATTAAATTAAATTAAATTAAATTAAATTAAATTAAATTAAATTAAATTAAATTAAATTAAATTAAATTAAATTAAATTAAATTAAATTAAATTAAATTAAATTAAATTAAATTAAATTAAATTAAATTAAATTAAATTAAATTAAATTAAATTAAATTAAATTAAATTAAATTAAATTAAATTAAATTAAATTAAATTAAATTAAATTAAATTAAATTAAATTAAATTAAATTAAATTAAATTAAATTAAATTAAATTAAATTAAATTAAATTAAATTAAATTAAATTAAATTAAATTAAATTAAATTAAATTAAATTAAATTAAATTAAATTAAATTAAATTAAATTAAATTAAATTAAATTAAATTAAATTAAATTAAATTAAATTAAATTAAATTAAATTAAATTAAATTAAATTAAATTAAATTAAATTAAATTAAATTAAATTAAATTAAATTAAATTAAATTAAATTAAATTAAATTAAATTAAATTAAATTAAATTAAATTAAATTAAATTAAATTAAATTAAATTAAATTAAATTAAATTAAATTAAATTAAATTAAATTAAATTAAATTAAATTAAATTAAATTAAATTAAATTAAATTAAATTAAATTAAATTAAATTAAATTAAATTAAATTAAATTAAATTAAATTAAATTAAATTAAATTAAATTAAATTAAATTAAATTAAATTAAATTAAATTAAATTAAATTAAATTAAATTAAATTAAATTAAATTAAATTAAATTAAATTAAATTAAATTAAATTAAATTAAATTAAATTAAATTAAATTAAATTAAATTAAATTAAATTAAATTAAATTAAATTAAATTAAATTAAATTAAATTAAATTAAATTAAATTAAATTAAATTAAATTAAATTAAATTAAATTAAATTAAATTAAATTAAATTAAATTAAATTAAATTAAATTAAATTAAATTAAATTAAATTAAATTAAATTAAATTAAATTAAATTAAATTAAATTAAATTAAATTAAATTAAATTAAATTAAATTAAATTAAATTAAATTAAATTAAATTAAATTAAATTAAATTAAATTAAATTAAATTAAATTAAATTAAATTAAATTAAATTAAATTAAATTAAATTAAATTAAATTAAATTAAATTAAATTAAATTAAATTAAATTAAATTAAATTAAATTAAATTAAATTAAATTAAATTAAATTAAATTAAATTAAATTAAATTAAATTAAATTAAATTAAATTAAATTAAATTAAATTAAATTAAATTAAATTAAATTAAATTAAATTAAATTAAATTAAATTAAATTAAATTAAATTAAATTAAATTAAATTAAATTAAATTAAATTAAATTAAATTAAATTAAATTAAATTAAATTAAATTAAATTAAATTAAATTAAATTAAATTAAATTAAATTAAATTAAATTAAATTAAATTAAATTAAATTAAATTAAATTAAATTAAATTAAATTAAATTAAATTAAATTAAATTAAATTAAATTAAATTAAATTAAATTAAATTAAATTAAATTAAATTAAATTAAATTAAATTAAATTAAATTAAATTAAATTAAATTAAATTAAATTAAATTAAATTAAATTAAATTAAATTAAATTAAATTAAATTAAATTAAATTAAATTAAATTAAATTAAATTAAATAAAATTAAATTAAATTAAATTAAATTAAATTAAATTAAATTAAATTAAACTGAAATTAAATGAATTCAAATGAAGAAATGTATTTTAAAAAAAAAACATTTACAGAACTATAATTTTAAGTAAGTTTGAGACATGTCAGCTTCTTTAACTGGTTTCTAAGTCTCAATTTACAGAGTAAGATTTTTGCTTCACTCAATCTTATGAGCAGCAATGAAGTTAAGAACTCTTTTGTTTGCCCAAAATGACTCAAATTTTGATTGTGTCTACTCAATTTTGAAGTGCAACTCAATAAAGGATGCATACGAAAAAAAACAGTAGTCACAAACAAATACATTTTTTTGTCAAAAAATATTAAATTAATAAATACCGTTAGCCAAGTTTTGGTTTTTCATTACGATATCGTTTTTTTTTTAGACATTTGAATTGGTGTCTTAATTAAGTTCGCACTTAAATTTGCACAAAAAACCTGGGCACAAAAAACCTGGAAATAAAAATTTGCCTTAAAATTGAATTGCAATAAAATAAATAATAAATATATATATATATAATAAATAAAATAAAATTGAATATTGAAAGTTCAAAGGCGACAAAGTTGCTTAAACAGTTCAGTGAATGAAAGGAAAGTTGGAACTAGACGAAAAGAGCGGTTTATTCTGCAGAAAAAAGCTTAAGTAATGGCACAAACCTTTAATCAAAACCCTGAACCCTCAAACAGAGATATGGCTTACAAAAAATGGTTATGTTGCACGGATTTGAGAAAATAGTTCGCCAAAAGAAAGGTCCTCGGACATATAGAGTTAAGTTTATAGCCAATAGAAACGATAAAAAAAGAACAAACGCCAAAACTTGTGCATCAAAGCTTCACGATAACATTATGCACAGTTTTGACTTCATTACAATGGGCAACAAAACGTGTGTCCCCTCATAGCTGGTGTCACTTTTCATAATAGTTTAAAGAAAAATTGAGACAATTTTGGAAACAAATATTTAGTCTGGTAAACAATTTGTAGTTGCGATCTGAAAAGCAACGATTTCGTTTCAAATGGCACAATTAACCAAGAAATTTATGTCAAATATTGCTTGCAAAAGCAACTTTTATTTTGGTACATCTTTTTAAATATTTCAAACCTGTCACTGTAGAAAAATGGTCTAGAAATGGTTCAAAGAGAATGAACTCAAGTTGGTTCCGAAGGTGTCAAGTAATCAAAATTTCCCTAAACTTCGACCAGTTCGAAAATTTCGAGTCATAACACCGTGCGACAGCATTTTTCACACCGGGAAAAATCCATATGGGCGTGAAACTAGAGTCCAAACATAGTAATACTGCGTACTCAGTTTTTTATTTCTACATCCTTTGTCCTTTTAAAAGGACTTCAAAATGGTAAAAAATAAATAAAAAAAATATAAAAAATACTTAACCTCGTTAGAATATGGCGACATGTATATCAAATGAAAGAGAAAAGAATCAAAAATTTAAAAAAATTTATTTTTTATCTATTTGGAAGAAAAGGATATGAAAAAGGTCCTTTGAAAATTTTAATCCTTTATATCCTTGAAAATGTATAAAGAATTTTCTTAAAAAGTAATTATGCTAAAACCCAAAATCTCCTTGATCACGTGTCAAAATTTTATTACTCTAACTTTATTGGTTCGAAACTTATTAAAAAAAGGCGGAAGCTGCAAGTCTAATGAAGTACCAAAATTCTAATTTATTTGAGTATCAGTATTTTAAATAATAAAAAGATACAAAATCAATGAAGCGAGAATAATGAAATTTTGACACGTGATCAAGGAGATTTTGGGTTTTAACATACTTACTTTTTAAGAAAAATCGATATAAATTTTCAAGGATATAAAGGATTAAAATTTTCAAAGGACCTTTGTCATATCCTTTTTTTAAAAAAAGATAAAAAATTAATTTTATTTAAATTCTTGAGCCTTTCCTCTTTCATTTGATATAGATATCGCCATATTCTAACGAGGTTAAGTCTTTTTTATATTTTTTTTATATTTTATCCCCTTCAAAATTTTGAAGTCCTTTTAAAATCAAAAAAGGATGTAGAAATAAAAAACTGAGTACGCAGTATTACTATGTTTGGTCTCCAATTTTACGCCCATATGAACTTTTTCCAGTGTGAACATTTTTTTAAATTTTTGTCGCACGGTGTAATGTAAAGAAAACTGCTAAAAGAAAACCAATTGCCAAAAACGAAAAAAACGACACCTTAAATGGATTAAGGCATCAACTGTAGTCGGAGAAATAAATAATATAAATAAATATTGATGCTACTTAATTAAAGTTAACCTAACCTAATTAAGTTAGCTAACCTAACCTAATTAAAGTTACGATCCTTTGCTCCACAATCCGATCCGATATCCACAAAATGAGAAAGCTTGGTTATTTTTATTAATTGTGTTTGCAGAATTTCAGAAAATAAAAATATGAATTTTACTGCTGTTGCTTTTTTATTACTGTTTTTCATATACACCCTGTATATTGTAACTATTCTTCTCTCAATTTTATATAACTCCATAAGCTTAGCATGTCTCTGATTGTCTTTATTTGCCATTTCTTATAATAGTTACTTGCAAATCGATGGCATCAAATGCCACCAATTTATTCTCAATCAAGCAGCTACGCGTCTTCGTAGCACATGAAGCATTTGCAGATTTCGCGCTCATTCGACGAATGAGACAAATAAGAAAGAAAAACAAAAACCCCAATAGAACGAAGAAACCGAATAGCGGTTTGAATGTTAAATTGCACCGACATGGAAGCTCATATATCAAATAATATTAAGCACGTACCAGAAAGTGGGTTGAGAGTAAAGCAAAATGTAAGAAAAAAGTACGAATGATGGGGTGGACAGGCGAACGTCAAAGTAGCATCCAAAGTAACCGAAAAAAAATCGAAACGATAAATTTCCATCAACTTACTGAACCGAAGAAATTTTTTACTTGGTTGCCCGTTGCCCGCTGCATGCAGCCGCTTATCCACACACACACACACATTACTTATATGTATATGTATGTATGGTTGTATATGTTCTGGTACATACATATGTACCACGTGGACATGGCGCGGCGCTGAATGCGCAAAGTTCACGAGCGCGAATTGTACGCGCCGGGGACTAACGTGGCAGGTTCAGCTTTTATTCGGCGCTTTAAAGCGAATACAAAACACAAAATAGAAAACACAAAATACAAAATAGTAAACGGCAAAGGGGCAAATGCATAAAATGAATTTTGCAACGAATTGAAGCGCAGCGCAGCAAAAATCGAAGCGGAACTCGGTGGCAAGCCAGCGGAAAAATGAAGACAAGACAACGCAAATGCACTAACAAAATTACTTTGCAACATGTTTGGACGTTGCAGAAACATTTGCGCTCCCACGTCCTGCACAGCCCTGCTCGCCTGTCTGCGCTGTCTGTTCATTTGTCTATTTAACAGTCTGCGCGTCCGTCTGTCCGTGCGTTCGCTTGTTGCGGCTGCCATTTTGGTGGCTAAGCGAGCGTCTGTGTGTGTGTGTGTGGGTGTGGAATTTTGTTATTTACCTGCTTGCACCTGCACGTTGCGGCTCAATATGGTGCCGGCTTCATTCGTGGCCCGGCAGCGATACGTCGCCTCGTGCACGTCGGTGCGGTAGTACTGCGCCAGAAACGGTGGAAAATACAATGTGCCGTTGCTGGTTATTTTTCTGCAATGAAAATAACAAATATAAATAAAATTTCAGATTTTTTTTTCAAATTCTTTTGCGTTTCCTTTTTTCTAAACACAACATCGAGTATATTTTATTTTAATTTTTGTTTCATTTCCGAAAAGGGAAAATGCAATAATTGCAACTGTTGGCATACAAGCGTAGAGAAAATGATTTTGGGGTTCTTGGAAGTTGGCTGCCTGGCGCAAGGCTGTCGCTGCCAATGCTGTGAGCACGCAGATATGCACAAAAATAATGGAGAAAATATAAATTTGCAGTGTGTCTGAAATGTTGCTTGGCTTTGCTCGCACAGACTCTTGCAGAATTTTGTAAATATTAAATGCAAAGTTGCTCATACGCTCCGTACAGCAAACTGGCACAACGAGGCGTATGAGTACTAAAAAATTTATAAACACACTTTTATCGCAGACAAAATGCCGAGAAACAATTTCAATATTGCGTTATCGAAATAAGTACAAAATATTTGAGTTATTTTTAATGAATTTTGGGTATTGAATTTGAATTTTCAGTTCGAAGTTGTTGTATCAATGTTGCTTATTTGTTATAAACCAATGTGGTTTTAAAATCTCCAAATAAAAATCTAAAATATCTCTAAAAAATAAGAAAAAGTTTACTACGGTTAATTGAGGCTTCATGTTGAATACACGAGAGGAATTCCTTTATTAATAAACTGCGTAATATGTTATTGCGCAGGAATTCTGCTCGTGCGTAGCAAAAATGCATTGATCGTGTCCGATTGCGTTTGTTTATTTGATGCGCAATGCAGCAACGGAAAAGTCCCGTTAGGCCGCTCAATTGTCTGCTAACTAAAAGGATAGTTTGTGCGCTAGTCGCATGTGTATCCGTTGTCTTGCAGTTGTGTATCTATTGCGCAATGCGTAGTTGCACTTTACTTCTGCGCAAGAAGTTTTACTTCGATTCTTTCTTCGCTGATCAGTGCTGGTGACAGGTCGTCAAATAAATAAGTTCTTAAACGAAATTAAAGTGTTTTATTGAAGACTAAATCCAACAGGTTATGGGCCCAGCTCCCGTCCACTTTGTAAATAATCCGTGTAAATATTTTTTGGTGTAAATCAGTGAACTTGGAAAACTTGAATTAATTAATATAGAATAATGGAGAAAATTAAAAGAAACATTAAGCCTTTTGATGGCGAAAAATATTCAATTTGGAAATTTAGAGTTAGAGCACTCTTGGCGGAAACAGATGCTCTAAAAGTGATAGACACTGAAGTGCCAGAAGACATTACGGACGAATGGAGAAAAAGTGAAAGAAATGCTAAAAGCATCATCATCGAGTATTTAAGTGATTCATTTCTTGGCTTTGCAAGTAGTGAAAGTACTGCAAGGCAAATTTTTAAGAACTTAGATCAGATATACGAGCGAAAGAGTTTAGCGTCGCAACTAGCTGTGCGGAAAAGGTTGCTTTCGTTAAAATTAAAGAGTGAATCCCCATTATTAGGTCACTTTAATTTATTTGATGACCTAATTAACGAACTGTTGGCTTCGGGAGCTAAAATTGATGAGATGGACAAAGTGTCTCACTTATTATTAACATTACCACCATCTTATGATGGAGTTGTAACCGCAATTGAAACACTGTCAGAAGATAATTTAACATTGGCTTTCGTAAAGAACCGGTTGCTGGATCATGAAATTAAGTTAAGAAGCGATAATAAAGACACAAGTTCCAAAATATTGCAAGCGATGTGTAATAATAACAATAAAAGCTATACAAATTTCTCGCAAAACTTTAAAAACCAAAATAAATTCAAAACTTTTAAAACAAATACCAAGCCAATTGTGAAATGCTATCACTGTGGTAAAAAGGGACATATAAAAAAAAGACTGCTATGCATTTAAAAGGTTTTTGAGTAACAAAAAGAATGAACATGCCAAAGCTGCACAATTTGCAACTACTTCACCGCGAAACGGTTTCGCGTTTATGATAAGAAATGAAGCTGTAATTCCTACTGTCGGCGACGTGTCTTTTCTCCTGGATTCTGGAGCTTCTGACCACATTATTAATAACGAAAATCTTTTCACCGATTGTGTCGATCTGGAGTACCCAATAAGGATATCAATCGCAAAGTGTGGGGAATATATTTATGCTACAAAGAAGGGCATCGTTAGGCTCTGTGATGATTCTCAAAACGAAATTACCCTGGAAGATGTACTTTTTTGTAAAGATGTTCCACAGAATTTAATTTCAGTGAAACGGATGCAGGATGCTGGATTGAAAATCGAATTTGATGCAGGAGGTGTTAAAGTCAGCAAGAATGGTCAAGTAATCATTGATGGTAAATGTATTCATAATGTTCCTATTATCGACTTTGTTTTAAGCAGAAAAGCGTATGCATCAAATATGGTTAAAAATAATGGTTATCTTTTGTGGCATGAAAGATTAGGACATATTAGTAAAGGAAAGTTCTTGGAAATAAAAAACAAAAATATGTTTAATGATATTGCACTTTTAAAGACTGTGCAACCAACTGATGAATTATGTGAGGCATGTATATATGGAAAACAAGCTAGACTAAGTTTTAATATATCTAAAAATAAAAATTACATTAAAAGACCTCTATTTGTAGTCCATTCAGATGTCTGTGGCCCGATAACACCTTCTACAGTTGATGAAAAGAACTATTACGTAATTTTTGTTGATCAATATACACACTACTGTGTAACTTATTTGATCACCTATAAGTCTGACGTTTTTGCCACTTTCAAAGATTTTGTTGCAAAAAGTGAAGCCCATTTCAATTTAAAAGTTGTAAATCTATATATTGATAATGGGAGAGAATATTTGTCAAATGAGATGCGCGACTATTGTGTTCAAAAAGGCATCAGTTACCACCTAACAGTTCCACATACTCCACAACTAAATGGTGTGTCTGAACGCATGATAAGAACAATAACGGAAAAAGCTCGTACTATGGTTAGTGGAGCGAAATTGGACAAACGGTTTTGGGGTGAAGCTGTATTGACAGCTACCTATTTGATTAACCGAAGTCCAAGTAAAGCGTTGAAAAATAGTATGAGAACACCATTTGAAATGTGGCACAATAGAAAGCCTGATTTAAGATATTTGAAAGTATTTGGTTCGACAGTATATATCCATAATAAAACAAGAAAACGAAAATTTGATGAAAAATCATGGAAAGGTATTCTTGTTGGATACGAACCAAATGGATACAAAGTGTGGGATGTGGCAACTGGAAAGTTTGTGTCAGCGAGAGATGTGATCGTTGATGAAACAAACATGGTAAATTCTAGGACTGTTGTAAAAGACAGAGTAGAGTTGAGAAACTCTGGTAATGAAATTGAATTCCCGAATGAGAGTACGGAAAGGATATCTAATGAATTTGCATTAGATAAACAGCCTAGTGGTGTGGTAACAAGTAAAGAGAATGCCGATCCAGTTGAGACTGGTGAAAATGTATTAGAGAATACTGATGAACACAATGGTCACAATGATGAACACAAAACTCACAGTTAAGTGAGGAAAAAAAAAAACGAAGTCAGAAGAAGTGATCGATTGAAGGAACGGCCACAGATATCATACAAAGAAAGTGATTTGTTAGTCAAAAGTTGCATAATGAATGCACAAAGTTTCATTGATAGCGTTCCAAATTCTTTTGATCATATTAAAAATAGAAGCGATAGGTCACATTGGGAAGAAGCAATTAAAGAAGAGCTTGATTCTCATTTTTATAACAAAACTTGGTCTCTTGTATCAAAACCTAAAAATAAGAACATAGTTAGTTGTAGGTGGGTTTTTACAAGGAAATATGACGAGCTAGGCAATCCAATTAGATATAAAGCAAGGCTGGTCGCACGTGGTTTCACACAGGAATATTTAATTGATTATGATGAAACATTTGCTCCAGTAGCAAGAATTTCTAGTCTCCGATTTATATTAGCTTTTGCAAACCAATTTGACTTGAAAGTTCACCACATGGATGTTAAAACCGCATTTTTGAATGGTATATTGAAAGAAGAGATTTATATGACGGCTCCTCCGGGATTATCCTGTGGTAGTGATCAAGTCTGCAGATTGAATAAAGCAATATATGGTCTTAAGCAGGCTGCAAGGTGTTGGTTTGAAATTTTTGAACAAGCATTGAAAGAAATCGGTTTCATGAATTCAGCTGTAGATCGTTGTATTTACATTCTTGATAAGGGTGATGCACATCACAACCTGTATGTGTTATTATATGTGGATGACCTAGTAATAGCAACAGGGAATATTGAAACAATGACCACTTTTAAAAATTATTTGAAGAGCAAATTTAGGATGACTGATTTATTTGAGATTAAATATTTTATTGGGATAAAGATCGAAAGAGTTAATAATAGCGTAAGTCTTAGTCAGTCCGCTTATATCGAAAATGTTTTAAAGAAATTTAAGATGATTGATTCTAAAGCAGTTAGTACTCCACTTCCAAGTAGGCTAGATTATGAAGCATTGAATTCAGACGAAAATTGTGATGCACCGTGTCGTAATTTAATTGGCTGTTTAATGTATATTATGTTGTGCACACGACCCGATTTAAGTACATCGGTTAATATATTGAGTCGATATAGCAATAAAAATAATAAAGAATTGTGGCAGTGCCTTAAAAGAGTTCTAAGATATCTTAAAGGTTCGAGTGATTTAAGATTAGTCTATTCTAAAAACTTAAATTGCAAAGAAATGATAACTGGTTATGTTGATTCTGATTGGGGTGGAAGTGTTAGTGACAGGAAAAGCACTACTGGTTATGTATTTATGATGTTCGAATCATGTATAGTTTGTTGGAATACAAAGAAACAACACTCTGTTGCTGCTTCATCTACTGAAGCAGAGTATATGGCACTTTTTGAAGCCGTTAGAGAAGCCTTGTGGCTGAAGTCGTTAATGAATAGTATACAAATTGAATTGAAAGAACCAATGAAAATATATGAAGATAACCAAGGTTGCATAAGTATAGCAAATAATCCGTCATGTCACAAAAGATCGAAGCATATCGATATTAAATATCATTTTTCACGGGAGCAAGTTGAAAATAAACTAATTAAAATTGAGTATATTCCTACAGATAAACAACTAGCTGATATTTTGACAAAGCCGCTGTCTGGAGCCAGATTTTTAGATTTAAGAAGTAAAATGAATTTGAAATAAAGCATATGAAGGAAAACAAAAAAAAAATTAATTAAAAAAATGTAATGTATATAAGTATGTATAAAAATGTAATATGATATATTGAGAAACAATGTAATAATGTATGGTTTGATTGGGTTTTTCTGGGTTTTCCCAATCCTTGCAACGAATGTTGAACCATAATATTGTCATTCCCCAGATTACACGACTTTTCACCAGCAAATATTTTTTTTATTAATGTAGAAACATGTGAATCAGTTTGTGGCGATCAATTAATTTTTGAGGAGGTGTGTTGAATACACGAGAGGAATTCCTTTATTAATAAACTGCGTAATATGTTATTGCGCAGGAATTCTGCTCGTGCGTAGCAAAAATGCATTGATCGTGTCCGATTGCGTTTGTTTATTTGATGCGCAATGCAGCAACGGAAAAGTCCCGTTAGGCCGCTCAATTGTCTGCTAACTAAAAGGATAGTTTGTGCGCTAGTCGCATGTGTATCCGTTGTCTTGCAGTTGTGTATCTATTGCGCAATGCGTAGTTGCACTTTACTTCTGCGCAAGAAGTTTTACTTCGATTCTTTCTTCGCTGATCAGTGCTGGTGACAGGTCGTCAAATAAATAAGTTCTTAAACGAAATTAAAGTGTTTTATTGAAGACTAAATCCAACACTTCACAATAAGAAAATTACTTCAACGTAGTGAGAGTTTAAGAAGAAAAATTCATATATTGGGCCATTTTCTGTGGACTTACATAATAATTATGTCATATGTAGATTCTTAATAATGGATTCCCGACACTCCGTAACCTCTCATTTTATAAGGGTTGATGAAAAATGCATGAACCAAAAACCTGTGGAGCTACAGTAAAGCTAAATTGTGTCGCATCGAAGTCAAAGATCACAAAAGTGCTAGGAGATTCCACAAATTATTTCACGGCTGCTCAGAAGTTACTCTTAGAGGTTTGAAATCTATAACTGATCCCATTGATTTTTTCTTCTAAATATTTCTTTTGAACATTCTTAACCCCTATCTGCAACCCTTAATGGGGCTGCCATACAAACTGATAATTTTTATAAAATGGACCCACTGCTTCCAGCTTGCCCCCAGACCTTTCAAATGTAGGATTGATCCTGTTTTTTATTTTTTTTCCGAATGTTTCTGTCAAATATACCTTCCCTCTTTCTTCAACTCTTAAGAAGACTTCCATAGAAAAATATTTATTATGAAATTAAACTTAGTAAATTTTGTAATTAAAAGAGTCATGAAACTGTTTATTATAAAATTGAAATTAGTAAATTTAGCAGTTCAAAAAGTAAGGAAATTGTTTATTATGAAATTAAAATGAGTAAACTTAGTAGTTGAAGAGTGAGGAAACATCATATCTCAGAAACTGTTAAACTACTATTAAATTTTAATGATTTCTTCAACTTTCGACATGATTCTTTAATGCAAAATATACAAAATTAGATAAAGTCCAAAACTTCATCACCAGAAGGCGCGTTCTAAGCAAAAGAAGGTGTCATATTATCAAATTTTGGATTTCTACAAAGCAAAAAGTCAATCGAAACCCCTTAAATCTCGCTATTTCAAATATAATTGTAAACGCAAATGAATAATGAGAGAAAATAATTTAACTTTGTGGGCAAATGTGAATTTTTTATTTTGCTGAATGACGGGTATTTCTTTCATAATTTATGTATTTAAGGGTTAAATTTGGTTTCACGACAAAAACCATTTCTGAATGATTTTTTAATATTTTTTTTTAATTAGTTAATTTCAACGCAAGAAGAGCGCTACAAATATTTTTAAAAAGCCTGAGCAATTTTCCAGAAATGAACTATTAAGGAAAGCAATTTCTTCAGGTGTTGTCCTTCAGGTATTGTAGGTTTGTAACAAACCTTGTAAAAATACATTTCTTGATCTAGGGTTAACACTAGAATGCCCTAGTCATTTTGACTACATTGAGGTATTTTATTGTAAATAACTTTTGTTGTACACTTTCTAAAAAAATATCTTACGTGACTTTTATTAATTTTTAAAGCTAAATGGAATAAATAAATTAAAAAATTTTTTAAAAATTGTTTACCCCAATTTTACAAAATTTACCTTAAATGCCCAAAAGTAGTCATTTTGACTTCCTATATAAAATTTTCAGCAAATCTTACTGATAAATAGACAAATATGCATCTTCAATTGCGAAACATGAAAATTTCAAATAATTGCAAACATTTAAAAAAAATAATATCATAGTAGGCTGTGACAATTCCCAAGTTTTTCAATTCAAAATTCACTCATAAAATTCATTCAAAGATTCCAAATTCCAAATTTCATTCCATTTCATCCCATTTATGTGTAAAGTACGCTATTTTATTTAAATTAATTTACTTTGTAAACTATAAAAAAATAAAAACTAAATGCTTATTTTAGTTTAATCTCGTGTACATTTATTCATATTTGCTACTTAAAAACAAGTAAAATTAAAACAAAAGTCAGTAAACAATAATTTAGTCAAAATGACTACATATCGCACACGCACAACAAAAGTGACACAACTCAAAATTTGTGATTTTTCAGGAAACGCAAAAAACTGTTTTTGAGCTAAATAAACATTTTTTTTTAATAACGAATAGACCGTTCAGTAGAAAATCTTTACAGATTATGCTTTTGATAAGTTCCAAGAATTTTTTTTTTATTTTACACTAGAAAATCCAAAATTTTGAGTTGTGACTGTTTTGATGATATTTTAATTCAATAATTACGGAACTTTTTCAAGTTATGCCACTTTTTCTGAATTTAATCATTATAAATGACAGTTAAAACGTTGAAAGAAAAATTTAGAAAATTCATAATTAATTTTAAAAATTAAAAATATATACAAAAATTTTCAGAATTTTGCTTAAAATTAACTTTAACAAAAATTTATTTCGTCAAAAGTGACACAATTTGAGTTAGGACTCTTTTGCATTGAGCTGCAGCAATCAAATAGCATCAAACTTCTGACATGAAAAGAGACCTAACTATATTTTTGTAACAGTTAACAACGACAAAATATACTGAGCTTTTGCTGATTGGTAGATTTATGCATTGTGCACAGTATTAACACATAAACCCGAAAATGAAAAATGTTGAGTCCCAGTTAGTTCAGTGCCTAAAATATCAAAAGATGAGCAACCTGAATACGTAGACTTTACGTTTACGAGTGTAAAACTTATGCAGTGAAGGCACAGGTCTCGAATATTAAATACTATTCAGCCTGATTTCAATGGTTACTTCTGATTCAAGTTGCAGCAAGTTACCAGAGAGTGCAAACTAAGAGAAGTAAATTCAACTTCCAATGCTTAAAATAAATGGAAACTATCAGAACTTGAAACAAAGCCTAATTATTGATACAAAGCCGAGTTCTTTAGACCAAAAGGTATTAATAAGATGGGAGAAAAAAATCCAAGTCTCACAAGTTTTGGTAAAAACTTCGAACTCCAATGAAAATAATAGCATTGCAAATAAACTGCATAATTTTTCTTTATTTTAAGGCCCCATTGAATCCAGTTGAAAGACAGCTTTATGAACATTCTAAGTTAGATTAGGTTGAAGTAGCGAACTTCTGCTGAAAAAATCTCCTTTAAGAACTTAAAGGGAAGTCTCGTTGTGATAACACAAAAAATCTAAATTATTTATTCTTTTATCTATACAGAAATCTGCCATATCATTCATTCATTCATTCATTTGAAATATCATGCAAAACTATGAGAAATATTCAGCTGGCTTAATAATCCCATAGGTATCAAAAACTTTGAAGAATTTCTAAAAAGCACTAAACAACTTTGATGACTTTATTAACTTGTACCTTGTCATGTATCAGACACTAACTATTCGACACCATACAAGTTTACTTTATATTTATCTACTCATGTACATATTTTTAAGTATGTATGTAGCTATTTCTGTCACAAGTGCCAAAAACTTTAGCGCATCTTCTTGCATTGCACAAGCAAAACAAACCAAACGCGTGTCCTGCCGCACGTTTCTCAAATTACATTTCATTTTTTAAACTTTTGTAACGTGTAGAAAAGAATGTACGAAACAAAATTTTCGCCACAGCACGCACTCAGCACAGCTGAAGGTCACTGACTGCTATTCTTTTTTCCATATCCCACAATGTCCAATGGCGGCCAGTCACGCTTGCGGCTACAAGTAAGTGATTTCAATTTCTCAATAAGCTCGCAAGTTATTGACTGCAATAAATATAAAAATTTTCTTTTTGGAAATCAAAACCACTCTCGCAGGAGCGGCAGCGCGCACAAACAAATTTATGAACAAATTTTCACTGACGTCAATGTTTTCTTGCAGCTTAAGGCCTCAAATATCTGCGAGTGATTTCAATATTTTACTATACATTTGATATGAAAAGGTATAAAGATTTTACTAAAATGCCTAAAAACCAATTTTTTATTATTTTGAGGCAATACAAAAAATTATTTTTTTTTTTTTAATATAAACGCAAAGACTTTAATGCCTTATTGACCATTTTTGTGGCACACTCAGTCTCAGCGACAGCGCTTCCAAATGGCTTTGTGTTCACATTTTATTTTATCTGCTTTGCATTGTGATTTATTCTATTCAATTTTCTTGGCATTATACTTTATCTGATGCGCTGTGGTTGTTGTTTTGTGTATTCCATGCTCATTCGTGCTGCATGTGGCCATAAAAGCAGAAATAATAACAATAAAATAGACAACATTTGGAGCCGCCATAGTAGCAACAGCTAACCACTGCCTAAGGCAAATGTTCGAGCTGAGTTATTTGTGCATTTATGTTGTTGTATTTTTACTTTCTCAGCTGTATATGCGAAACAGAATAGCTTTCGTAGCCAATTGGCAGTGTTGTGCAATTTTAGTGCCACCCACTGGGCGTATACGTAACATTCCAGGTATTTCCATTCGCAAAACTCTAATTCGTAATTTGAAATCACTTTTAGCTTTAACTGAATAGTGCCGTTGCCCAGGCAAATAATGCCAACTCTTTGCCAGCTTTTCGAAATGGCGCGTCCTTCGCTCGCTTGATGCGAAATGTCTGTGCCTTAGACACACATGTCGCATTGCAACTGTCACAGACACTTCCAAACAGTTCAGCATCAGCTTCAGCCTCAACGAGAGCCTCCGCTTCAGCGTTGGCACATCAACATCAGTGGCCGCTTTGCCTCCTTTCCGATGGCCTCCGCAGCAGCAGCACAACGTTGACGTTTTAATGTCCTTAATATTCATGACAGCATAAATCATTTAACCCCACCACTTCAATGCTCCAACTCGACAATTCAAATGCACTTTTACTCCTTTCCAGTCGGCGCTTTCGCTTGACACACACCCGCCTCTCACCTCACCTCTTCGCAACGATGCGCCACTCCGGCCAGCAGCAACGCTGCGCTTGCACTCACACCACGACAGTTCATTGTTCTGTTGTCGCTTATTCATGTTTTCTGTCAAATGAATGTTGCGTTTTCCCTTCTTGCCTGCCTTTTTTCCGCTCGACGTTTGGTCGCTTTTCATTTTTATTTTCCGCAACGACTCGAGTTCTTTTCAGCTTCTCGCATTTTTTCTCATTTTCTATGGAAGCATCAAAACCTCAACATTGATTTTGACAGGTTTGCTGTATGTTTTCTTTGCTTTTTGTTCATATTTTTATATTTATTTCGTACTATTTGTTGTTGTTGTGCTGTAGTCTGCTGCATTTCTTTCTTGTGCGAGCGTTGAAAACTGGATGCAGCGTAGAATGGCCGAAGGAGCATTACTCGTTTAAGATTTTAAACTTTTTGTTTAAATCACGTACGAAGTGAAATTTACCTAAGCTGAACTTTTGAACTACGCAAAGATGCCATCAAGTAACAACATATGCGAAGCTTTCACAGGGGATGTGATAGGTTTTAGAATTCATAAACTTATGGGCGATGAAGATTCGTTTAAAAGGTTTTTCCGACATGGCAAAAATTTTTTCAGGGACAGCTCATTTGAGAATTGGAAGAAGATATGAGTTCAGTTTGTGTATTCATTTCAGCCTTGGAAGACATTGGAAAACAATTGTGAAGTATTGTTTGAAATATTAGCACTAAGTATGAAATTTGTTGTTTATTAATTTTATGGTCCATATAATCGTTTAAATAAGACAATATCTGGGAATCATCGAAGATTACAAACTTCTTTTGAAATACCAAGAAGAACTAAAAACATCAAAAGCTCTGTCAACTTGCTGGCAGTGTAAAGGGGTCTTTGGGAAAACGTGGGGTCTTTCCTCTAGCAAGGTCCTTTGGATCTACACAGCTGAGATAAAACTCATCATCTACTACGCATTGGTGATCTGGAGGAGTAGACTCTCTATAGCAGAAAAACTTTATTCAGACTATTCCGATAACTACTGGCCCGGTTCTAGATGTCCTGGTGAATCTGTCTCCACTTCATGTTTTCATCCGAGGAGAGACCCTGAAGGCCATCTGAAGATTGAAACGCAGTAGTCAGTGGTATGGCGGGGGAAATTGATCCTTCGATTTAGTCCGCGCTACGATCATGTCCTCGGACAGCCCTCCAACCACCTCCGCGATTGTCCATTCCTGCAAATCCAGGCTGAATTATGTCGGCAGATATAAAAGTCTATAGCCTACTTGGATCCTGGGACACGTATGAATTACGGTTAATGAGGCCTCAGACTTTTTAGCTACCATGGGCTCATGGGCTCATTCCCACGTGCGGCCACCAAAACCACTGTTACAACAAATGGAACACTTTAACCCACAACCGCGCATGGTGGACGAGCTATGGGCAAATCACATGGAAAAGGTAGGCAATCTGACAGTGTGCTATGTCCTGCCGGTGGGAAGGATGAGACGGCGGACCAGTTTTTGTAGCATTTGGCACTGATGTGTTGAGAGACGACCAACTTAGCTTCTTGGCATTAGAGGATCTACTCTTAAAATAAAATTTGCTTCCATTAACCCTTTCGACCTCGAATTTTACACTGTGTCTCGATATTACTTTTTGGTATTTAAATCATGAAACATTTGCCTAAGAAATGTGCACACGACATTTGAAGTCGCCACGTCTCTTTGTTAGAGTTCTAGAGCTAGTTTACTTTTAAACAATTTTAGCTTAAAACGGGTTAAATAAATTTTGTACAAATATTTTTTAATTACAAAAAAATTATTTAATGTTCATGGGAAAATACAAAATTATCACTTTTTGATTTTATTTAACCAATACTAAAGAAACAGGGTTTTGATCAAACGCACCCAATTCGTAGACTTCAATTAGAACACAAACTTTCCCTGATATCGCTGCAAATTATTGAAAATTTTTTCGGGGATAACAGTAAAATTTTTTTAATTTGCTTTGAATTCACTTCTAAAAATATTAATTTGTTGGTGCCTACTTAAATTAAACCCATAAATCAATCGTGGCTTTTGCTATAAGATGACAAATAGGTGAAGTTGCTCTCAGGCAACTTTGTGGTCGAAAGGGTTAAAAGTGCTCACAAATTCATGAATTTATATACATATATGTAAGTTCTGTAGAACTCAACTTGAACGCTTTACTCCTCACTGTGGAAACCCACTCCCAATAAATCCATCTCCTCTCATCTCCTTGAAAATAATTACATCATTCAAGACCAGATTAACTAACTAACAAACTAAGGCAATCACCCTTAAAATTGCTTACACACACAAACACATGAAAGTTGTCGTTTGAGCTCTTAACCAACACAACCAAACCGCAAAGTGTCTGAGGCGGATATATTACCGCAACATTCATTTGCCCACTCGTCAGTTGTTGTGGTTGTTGTTTTACATTTGGCAACGCACAAAGTGGTTGCACTGTTATTGAGTTGATGGTCTTCAAACCCAAATGCCATCATAATTTTCAGCTAATAATGTAAAAATAAACAAAACCAACAACAACAACAACAACACCAACTTGAGCCAGCAGAACGAAAACAATAAAATCATGTTTACACATTGAAATTATGCAAAGCGCACTTGTGGCATGTAAAGCATAAAACTTGTTGCTGCAGCGGCGACTGGCGCAGCAACTCATGCAGAGAAACCGCAAAAGTTGCCGCAACACCGCAGCAGCTGCACGCCACACGCGCACAATAGGGTGGGTCGATTCCGGACTTTTTTCGATTCGAGATTTCTAATAGTGCGGAAAAGTTGCCTTAGTACTTCGTGATTCCAATGCAATTTTTTGTTTTGAGATCGGACTGCATCTTCAACCCCAACTCCGGCCTTGAAATTTCGGAAATTTGCCTAAAATCGTGAAATTGCCTACCTAGCGCCTGAAATACGCCTCTCATGGCAAAATGTATAAAAGAAAAGTTGTTTGTCGCATCATTAGCTACCGAAATGGTATTATGATCATGGCCGTAGGACGAACCGTTCCCGAGATACGAGCGAAAAGGCGGCGCCCCGCAGCGCAAGGTAAAAATCGGCTTGCGGCCACACTTCTCCCTGAATGCGCCCACAATGACGCCGGCGCTGCGGAGATGTGTTCTGTGCTTCACGCGTCGGGTCGGACCGGCCGGGCCGCTCCCCCCGTCCCGTCTCGCTCTTCCCCCATCTCTCTCCCCTCCCCGCCAGACACTAGACTAGACTCCCGCTGCGCGCCGGGCGCCACCAGCTTGCTCCGTCGTGTATTCCCCTGCGCCATACGACACGTTCGGACAGGTCCCCACACAAAGATTCTTTCATCGAGTTCCTTCACTCTTGTCGTTGATTTCGCCGAGTGCTATCACTTACATTCTCTGAACAGAACACAAAACTCAACATGTCTGTATCTAAATTTAAATTTAGACAGAAATGTCCTGTGTTTGGCATATATCCGTACGATCTCACTGAGTCCCAGCTACCCAGTTACCAGGATGTTCTTTTGTATTATCAGTTTGAAAGATTTCGTATAGGGCGACTCCGAGGTGACAACTATGAACCTAGGAGTAAAGAGGTTTCAGAAATAGTTGCAAAAATGGTTGAAAATATTTTCAAAAAGTCATCTATTCCGATAGTGTCACACACCAGAGTTCTACAAATGCTCACCACAGTCAGAAAGTTGGCCCTTGACCGTCTTCTAGCAGCCAGAGAAGCAGAGACTGACACTGTAAATGGATGGGTTAGATGTAATAAAGTGCCAAAGCTGAATTTCAAAGCTAATAATTATTACGATATGATTAACTGGAAGACTATTACCTTGACTGTTCCACCAGTTCTTCGTTCAGTTTCTAACGAAGAGCTCATAAAAGGGTTGTCGGGAGACACTGCAGAGATATGGAAATTTAGTGAATTCCCCTCTCACACCGTGGCAGTCGAGAGAACCGTCAAACTGGTGACAGAGGCATCTTCTAAAGTTATTGGCCCCAGTCTCGTGATCGTTTTATACGCTCTACACTGAAATCTAGGCAACAACTGCCAAAGTTTAGTACAAAATCTGATTTTATCAATAAATTTGATACAGATTCAGACTAAAACAAGCCTAACATATGGTTGGTTGGTTGGGTTGGGCTTGGGAGGAACCCGAAGTGCAGCCCACGTGGTGGGTTCTGGGTAACCAACACAGGTTAGCTGAGAGCTGCAACAATTTTCACCTTGCGCTGCGGCGCGCCGCCTTTTCGCTCGTATCTCGGGAACGGTTCGTCCTACGGCCATGATCATAATACCATTTCGGTAGCTAATGATGCGACAAACAACTTTTCTTTTATACATTTTGCCATGAGAGGCGTATTTCAGGCGCTAGGTAGGCAATTTCACGATTTTAGGCAAATTTCCGAAATTTCAAGGCCGGAGTTGGGGTTGAAGATGCAGTCCGATCTCAAAACAAAAAATTGCATTGGAATTAGGAAGTACTAAGGCAACTTTTCCGCACTATTAGAAATCTCGAATCGAAAAAAGTCCGGAATCGACCCACCCTAGCCCACAATGACGCCGGCGCTGCGGAGATGTGTTCTGTGCTTCACGCGTCGGGTCGGACCGGCGCGCCGCCTTTTCGCTCGTATCTCGGGAACGGTTCGTCCTACGGCCATGATCATAATACCATTTCGGTAGCTAATGATGCGACAAACAACTTTTCTTTTATACATTTTGCCATGAGAGGCGAATTTCAGGCGCTAGGTAGGCAATTTCACGATTTTAGGCAAATTTCCGAAATTTCAAGGCCGGAGTTGGGGTTGAAGATGCAGTCCGATCTCAAAACAAAAAATTGCATTGGAATTAGGAAGTACTAAGGCAACTTTTCCGCACTATTAGAAATCTCGAATCGAAAAAAGTCCGGAATCGACCCACCCTATTGTGGGCGCATTCAGGGAGAAGTGTGACCGCAAGCCGATTTTTACCTTGCGCTGCGGGGCGCCGCCTTTTCGCTCGTATCTCGGGAACGGTTCGTCCTACGGCCATGATCATAATACCATTTCGGTAGCTAATGATGCGACAAACAACTTTTCTTTTATACATTTTGCCATGAGAGGCGTATTTCAGGCGCTAGGTAGGCAATTTCACGATTTTAGGCAAATTTCCGAAATTTCAAGGCCGGAGTTGGGGTTGAAGATGCAGTCCGATCTCAAAACAAAAAATTGCATTGGAATCACGAAGTACTAAGGCAACTTTTCCGCACTATTAGAAATCTCGAATCGAAAAAAGTCCGGAATCGACCCACCCTACTGCAGGACATGAATTGTATATCCAGCGTACTGGGAAATAAATTCCTTAGCTGACAAGCTGACTCAATAATAATCGAGTAATT